>OZ004708.1:100341980-100556980 GCA_963924515.1 Vespertilio murinus
GCACACAACACTCTTGGTCAACAGCCTAACTTTAATTTGTATTTTTTAAGCCTCTTCTTATTTTTTTAAAAACAGGTTGACTGTTAAATAATAAGCCGGAGTAGGCAGAATGGCTTTGGCTCTGAGCTCACTGGTACTCTAAGGCTGAGGCCTCCGCAGCTTTCTGGGTAAAGGGTCAGTAAGTACACAGTTTGTGTCGTGACCACTCAGCTCTGCCACTGGATGTGACGGCAGCCGGACAATATGTAAATGAGTGGGTATAGCTGTGCTCCAGTAGAACTTTACGTGTGAAATTTGAATTTCATATACTATCAGGAGCTGTCAAATATTCTACTTTTTTTCAAATGTTAACAGCACTCAAAGGGCTTTCTTCTTTTTTATTTCTATTTCTTTTTACACACACACACACACACACACACACACACACACACACACACACACATATTAATTTCAGAGAGGAAAGGAGGAGAGAGATAGAAACATCAAGGATAAGAGAGAATCATTGATGGGCTGCCTTCTGCAAGCTGCCTACTGGGATTGAGCCCGAAACCTGGGTGTGCGCCCTTGACCGGAATTGAACCAGGGACCCTTCAGTCCCCAGACAGATGCTCTATCCACTGAGCCAAACCGGCTAGGTCAAATATTCTACTTTTGATTTTAATAAATCGTTTTAATATGCCTAAGTCATTCTAGACTTGCAGGTATTCAAAAGCAACTGGTGTTCCTGGCCTGTTTGCTCAATGGTTAGAGCATCGGTAGGCACACCAAAGGGTCCCAGATTCGATTTCTGGACAAGGGCATGGACTGCGGTTGCAGGCTCAGTCCCTTGCCCAGTAGGGGGCATCAATGAGAGGCAACAAATCCACATGTCTCTCTCACATTAATTTTCTCTCTCTCTCTCTCTCCCCCAACCACCCTTCCACTCCATCTAAAAGCAATGGAGGAAAATGCACTAGTTAGGGATTAAAAATGGCAGCGGAATAAGTGGAAGCTACACTGGCACTCTCCCAGGACCAAACTGGAAATACAAATAAATACAGAAAAGCCACCCTGAAAAATCAACTGAAGACTCGCTAGAGAGGCCCTAGCCAGTTTGGCTCAGTGGATAGAGTGTTGGCCTGCAGACTGTGGGATCCCGGGTTTGATTCCAGCCCAGGGCACATGTCTGGGTTTCGGGCTCCATCCTCAGTAGGGGCATGCAGGAGGCAGCTGATTAATGATTCTCTCTCATCACTGATGTTTCTATCTCTCTCTCCCTCTCCTTTCCGTTCTAAAATCAATAATGTGTGTGTGTGTGTGTGTGTGTGTGTGTGTGTGTGTGTGTGTGTAAAAAGACTCGCCGGAGAGAACCCTGATAAACAGGGACAGAAGGTGGAGGCTGCGTACGGACTGGCAGGAAGGGCTGGCCGGGCTCCCACAGACAGCATGCGAAGGTCTGGAGGGATAACTGAGCTGTGGGGGGTTCCCACTGAGAACTCTGGGTTTAAACCCCAATCTGGGCTCCCAAGCCCAGAGAACCAGAACTGAGAAAGGTGCCCATATAACATCTGACCGTGAAAAGCAGCAGGGTTGTCTGCCTGCTAGAGACAGCTGGAAATTCAGGAACCCTCTTAAAGGGCCAACACACAAAATTTTGTGTGCAGCCACTCACCTTGTGCTCTGACAGAGGGAAGGCAGAGTGGACTGGAGCTGTGTCAGAAGAATCCAAGGGGGCAATGGTAAGATATGTACACATATAAAACGTTAATAAAAATAAGAAGAAGAAAAAGAAGAATCCAAGATTGGGGGCTTTGGGGTTGCAGTTTGGGGGTCAGCCACCCCAGCCCCCCCCCCCATCCCAAGTAATTCTATCCAGGCAGTTACCCCACCCTGAGGCAAATGAAAACTGAGTGTCAACTGTCTTGTTTGTATTGTCAACAAATACAAACAGAGGCTTTGAGTCTTTGCCTGAAGACTTCTGGGCCGGAGCTAGGAAAAGCAGACGCTGGTGCACATGTTGGTCCTTTCCCAGGACTGGCCAGGCAGAGGGCAGAGGGATGTCCTTACACCCAGGGCAATCTACAGATTCAATGCATCCCAGTTACAATACCAACAGCACAGGTCACAGATCCAGAACAAATACTCCAAACATTTACATGGAGTAAAAAAAGACTCTGAATAGCTGCAGCAATCTTGAGAAAGAAGAACAAAGTTGGAGGGATCACAATACCAGATTTGAAGTTATACTACAAAGCCCCCGTAATCAAAACAGCCTGGTACTGGCACAAGAACAGGCATATAGATCAGTGGAACTGAACAGAGACCCCAGAAATCAACCAAAGCCATTATGCTCAATTAATATTTGATAGAGGAGGCAAGAGCATACAATGGAGTCAAAACAATCTGTCTTCAATAAATGGTGTTGGGAAATTGGAAAAATAAATGAAAAAAAATGAAACTAGACCACCAACTTACACCATACAAGGAATAAACTCAAAATGGATAAAAAGACTTAAATGTAAGTAGTGAAACTATAAAAATCCTAGAAGAAACCATAGGCAGCAAAATCTCAGACA
Source organism: Vespertilio murinus (assembly GCA_963924515.1). Lineage (NCBI taxonomy): Eukaryota > Metazoa > Chordata > Mammalia > Chiroptera > Vespertilionidae > Vespertilio > Vespertilio murinus. Next base: position 100,344,536 of record OZ004708.1, read on the forward strand.
TTACTTATAGCAACAAGTTTACAGATACATCTCGTAGGGCTTTGCTCTGCAAACTGCAGCTCTCGAGCCACATGTGGCTCTTTGGCCCCTTGAGTGTGGCTCTTCTACAAAATACCACGTGTGGGCGTGCACGTACAGTGTGATTGAAACTTCGTGGCCCATGCGCAGAAGTCGGTTTTTGGCTCTCAAAAGAAATTTCAATCGTTGTACTGTTGATATTTGGCTCTGTTGACTAATGAGTTTGCCGACCACTGTCCTAAGGCAAAGGAAACTAAGGAGAAAATAAACAAATGGGACTACCTCAAAATAGAAATCTTCTGCATAGCAAACAAACCATCAATTAGCCAAAACTGGTTTGGTTCAGTGGGTAGATAATTGGTTTGCGGACTGAGAGGTCCCAGGTTCGATTCCGGTCAAGGGCATGTACATTGGTTGTGGGCACATCCCCAGTAGGGGGTGTGCAAAAGGCAGCTGGTCGATATTTCTCTCTCATTGATGTTTATAGCTTTCTATCCCTCTTCCTTCCTCTCTGTAAAAAATCAATTAAAATATTTTTTTTAAAAAAAAGAAAGAAACCATCAACTAAACGAAAAGGGAGCCCACTGTATGGGAGAAAATATTTGGCAATGAAACATCTGATAAAGGGTTAATATCCAAAATATATATGTAATTCATACAACTTCACAGAGGGAAGACAAATGGTCCAATTTAAAAATGGGTAAAGGACCTAAATAGACACTTCTCCAAAATGGATATACAGATGGCCAAGAGACACATGAAAAAATGCTCAAAGTGACTCATCATTAGAGAGATGCAAATTCAAATGACAATGACAGAATGGCTCCCATCAACAAATCAACAAATGACAAGTGCTGGCGAGGATGTGGGGAAAGAGCATTCTAGTGCACTGCTGGTGGGAATGCAGACCGGTGCAGCCTGAAAACAGTATGGAATTTCCTAAAAAAGTTAAATATGGAACTGCCATTAGAATATATCCTAAGAAACCCAAAACACCAATCAGAAAGAATATATGCACCCCTGTGTTCAAGCTGCGCTATTTACAATAGCTAAGATCTGGAAACAGCCCAAGTGCCCATCAGTAGATGAGTGAATAAAAAGCGGTGGCATATTTATACTGTGGAACACTATGCAGCAGTAAAAAAGAATCTCTTACCCTTTGAGACAGCATAGAGGGACCAAGAGAGCATTATGCTAAGCAAAATAAGCCAGTCAGAGAAAGACAAATATCACATGATCTCACTCAGATGTGGGATCTAACAAACAAAATAAACTGATGAACACAATAGATGCAGAGACATAGAAGCATGGAACAGACTGTGGCAACTCGGAGGGAAGGCAGGGGCTGGTGGGTGGGTGGGAAGAGATCAACCAAAGAACTTGTATGTATGTATGCATAACCCTTGGACACAGACAATAGGGGGCTGAAGGCCTGGGTTGGGGTTTGGGAGCAGGATAGCAGGGTTAATGAGGGAAAACAGTAATATGTTAATATGTAATACCTTCAACAATAAAGACTTAATACAAATAATAAATAAATGCAATGGAAAATATCCTGTGATGAGGATTTTTTTTATTAAGGTATTATATGTATACATTGCTTACCATTGCCCCCCCCCACCTCCCATGCATGCCCTCTCTCCCCAGAGTTTTGTGTCCATTGGTTGTACTTATATGCGTGCATACCAGTCCTTCGGTTGATCTCTTATCTCCCCTAGATCACCCTACCCTCCCCCCTGTCATTTGACAGTCTGCTTGTAGCTTTACTGTCACTATATCTATCTTTCTGTTCATTAGTTTATAATGTTCTTTATTATCCATAAATGAGAGAGGACATGTGGTGTTTCTTTTTCATTGAGTGGCTTATTTCATTCAGCATGAAGTTCTCCAATTCCATCCAGGTTGCTGCTAATGATGAGAATTCCTTCTTTTTTATGGCAGCATAGTATTCCATTGTGTCCATGTACCATAGTTTTCTGCTCCAATCATCTACTGACGGGCACCTAGGCTGTTTCCAAATCCTAGCTATTGTAAACTGTGCTGCTATGAACATAGGGGCTCCCCCGGGTCCCACCGCTCCCAAGGGGCACACAGTTCTTCTGGGGCACGCAGCTCTCCCAGGGCATACAGCTCCCCCTGGTCCCACTGCACCCCCGGGGCACAAGGCTCTCCTGGGCCACACGGCCCCTCTGGGACCATCGATTGATGCCCTCCTATCCTGGATCCCCCGGGGCCCGAGCTGCAGGCGAGCAGGAGGACGACGAGGGGGAAGAAAGGGGAGGCTCCGGCCAACTCCACCCTAGCAACCTCAGCAGCTCGGATTTCACAATTCAGGCTTTCAGTCCCCCGGGTTTAGGTGTTTAGAGTCCCAGGCCTCAAAGAGTGTTTTGGGTACTACCTCCCGGTCCTCCGTCACGCTCCATGAGTATGCTCCGCCTTGGCGCTGGCTCTCGGGGGCTCCGCAGAGGCTCCGGCCAGGCCCGCAGTCGGGGGCGTGGGGGGGGTGGGGGTGGAGAGACAGATGGGCGAAGGCCTCACTCGGGCTGAGAGTGGAAGGCACGGCCGAGGCCCTGTGCTGGCTTCCGCCTCAGCGAGGCGGGCGGGCCGGGAAATCTGTGGGCGCAGAGGCCGGGCTCCGAGGTGGCCCACTCCCTGGGCCCGGGGCGGGGTGAGCTCTGCTCCCGGTGGGCCTCCCTCACTGGTGGCAGCTCCAGCGGTGGCGGCTGCGGCTCCTGTTCCATTTCGGCTTTAAACTCCACATGGCGGCAGCGGTGCTTTTCCTGCCCCCTAGTTGTAGCCATCCCATTCCGCCAGCTCTCCTGTGGGTCTGATGTGATCCCTTTAGATTTTAGCTGTTTTGTTTTGGTTTTTTTTTCCAAATTGTTGATGAGGTGGCAGCTTAAGAGACTACCTAGGCTGCCATCTTGTTTTGCAATCTGATGAGGATTTTTTAATAAAATGTCCATGACTTGGCCCTGGCTGTGGCTCAGTGGGTTGGAGCATTGTCTGATACACCAAAAACAAAAGCCAAAAACAAATAGTGGATGGCATTGGTCTATGAGCCATAGTTTGCTCATCTCTGTTTTAGTTATTCACTATATATCAATGATTTCAACCCATTGTGATTTATATTACAAATGTTTTTATACCAGCTTATTTTATGGCTTCATTTCTTTTACTCGTGGTTCTTTTATTAATATTGAATTTATTTTTCTATATGATGTGTGGCAGGATTTGAATGAACTCTTTTCCCAAATGGTCTACCTTGTTCATGACATATTTATTGAATATCCTATCCTTTCTCTACAAAGTTGAAGTGCTATCTTTATTATGAAATATTAAATACTAGAGGCCCAGTGTATGGCATCCTTGCACTGGCGGGGCGGTCCCTCAGCAGTCCAGGACCCCTCAGGGGATGTCCACCTGCCGGCTTAGGCCTGCTCCCTGCGTAGTCAGACATCCCCGAGGGGTCTTCGCAGGGCTGCAGAGATGGGTGAGGCTACCGCCGCCACCGCTGTGCTCTCCAGCCCTGAGCCTGGCTTCTGGGCGAGCAGCGCTCCCTCTGTGGGAGCGCACTGACCACCAGGGGGTAGCTCCTGCATTGAGCGTCTTCCCCCTGGTGGTCAATGCATGTCATAGCAACCGGCTGTTCCACAGTTTCCTTATTAAAATCAAAGTGATAGGGGGTTAAAATCAAGAGCTTCACTGAACTTCACCTTCCCGCCCACCAGTTCCCAAACTCCTGCCCCCACACCGTTTGTGCTCCCAATCCCATGGTGAGAAGAACTCAGTCCCAGGGCCCTGGGACCATCTCCCCAGGGTCCTCTCCCCGGCTCCCCGGGAAGGCAGGCAGCTCCGCTTGAACGCCTGGGAGAGCCCAGCGGGTGACGGCGCGGCGGGGAGGGCTCCCCCTGGGGAACTGGACCGCGGAGAGCAGCTGGTGGGGTGAGGGCCCGCATAGCCTGGCCAAAGTGGGGCCCTGGGCCCAGGAAAGGACGCCGTCCCCCGGGAAAGGAGGCCTCGGAGCCTCAGAACGCTCCCGTTGAGAAGAGTCACTGCTGGATCGTTCGCCCCTCGGACCGGTCCCTCGGGCTGTGCTGCCGGGGCTGCGGGGGCTGCGGGGGCTGCGGGGGCCGCGGGGGCTGCGGGCTCTGGGCTCTGCGGGGACGCGCTCTCCAGGTGGCCCTCCGCTCGCTCTCCATCCTCGTGCGCTTTCCCTTTGGGCGGCACCAGGGTGTCCGCTGGGCGCCTCTCGGGCAGGCTCTCCTTGTTGGCAGCTTCCTCCACCCGCCCTGCGGCAGGGCCGCCGCTGACGCACGTCCTCCCAGCCGAGCCGCGGGGCCTGGAGCGGCTGTTTGGCTGAACACCGGCCGGCGAGGAGAGGCCCGGTGCGCCCCTGGCGGCTGGGTGCGCCCGGCGGGCGGGCGGGCGGGGCGACCCTCCGCTGCGGCTCCGGCTCCGGGAGCGGGGCGAGCGCTGGGGCTGTGCAGACTCTGGCTCTCCTCCCGGCGCTGCTCCCGCCTCTCCTCCAGGCCCCCAGAGCTGCTCTCCACCGGCTCCTGCCTCGCCTCCCGCTGGGGCCTCCAGGCCGCCTGGGGTGCCAGCCCCACTCCAGCCTGTGGCCACAGTAGACCATCCCCCCAGAACTCACACGGCGGGGGGCATGGGGAAACCCCCCACACTCGGTCCCGGCGCAAGCCCCCGCCGATGGCAGACCCGCCCGAGGGTCCTGGAAGCGCAGCCAGGTCCGAGGGCCAACCCAGCCCGACGCTGGCCCTGCGCCCATCGCCTCCGCCACCGGGGGGGGGGGGGGGGGGGGGGCAAGAAGGCAAAGTCGGAAGCCAGGTGTCCCGCCATGGGAAGGATGGCGCCCCAAGCCGGGGCCTGGCGGAAGGAGGGCTAATGTACTTTTAAAAAATGTATTATATTGATTTCTTACAGAGAGGAAGAGAGAGGGGTAGTTAGAAACATCGATGAGAGAGAATCATCGATCAGCTGCCTCCTGCACACTCCCTACTGGGGATGTGCCCGCAACCAAGGTACATGCCTTTACCGGAATCGAACCTGGGACCTTTCAGTCCGCAGACCGATGCTCTATCCACTGAGCCAAACCGGGTTTGGCTTAATGTACTTTTATTTATTGATTTTGAGAGAGAGGACGTTGAATCATTGCTCCACTCATCAGTGCACCCATTGGTTGATTCCCTTATGTGCCCTGACCAGGGATAAACCCTCAGTTCTAGTGCATGGGGGGGACACCCCAACCAGCTGAGCCCCCAGCCAGAGCTGAAACATCAAATGTTATTAAAATGCATAATGCTACATGTGATAGGTAAGAAGAATTCTAAGATATATATATATTAGGATCTGTGTAACCACAAAAGAACTTCATTTCTTTAATGTGACTTTTCCCTTAACCCAGGCTGGCTCTGTCCGGCCCATAGCACCAGACTTGCTGCTGTCCGTCTCCCTCCTTATTAAGCCCTGAGGCCCTCAGATTCTCATCAGTGTCAAACCGTGGCAAGAATAAAGCCTCAGGTCTGTTGGTCAAGGGACTAGAGTTTTGGTTTAACTGAAGATAACATCTTGACCTCAGTTGTGTTTCAGCCTCAGCCCTTGAAGGCTGAGCTGACCCTATGACCACACCTTCATGACACCAGACAGAACAACTCCATGGCTGACAGGACCCGATGTAGTGATTCAACCACTCAGTAGAACCTAGGACCCCCAACTCCCGAAGTCCCATGGTGAATAATTTTCCCTGTAGGTAACCTGCCCCATGCAGGCCACCGAGGAACAGGGTCTTAGAGCGCTAGTTCTAAGCTCTCCTGTGTATCGGGGCTTAGTGCCATTTCCTTAAATAACCCTTCACCTTTTTGCTGCAAACTCTTAATTTTTTTTTAAATCTTCACCTGAGGATATTTTTTCATTGATTTCTAGAGAGAGTGGAAGGGGTGGGGGGAGAGGGGGAAGAGAAACATCCATGTGAGAGAGACACATGGATTAGCTGCCTCCCATATGTGCCCCAAATAGGGCTGGAGTCCGAGCCTGCGACAGAAGAACGTGCCCCTGACCGGAAATCAAACCCGGGACGGTTTGGTCCCAGAGTTGACACTCTAACCACTTAGGAACTGGCCAGGGTTTTGCTGCAAACTCTTGTTTGAGTTTTATTGGGCTTTGATGCACTCAAACAAATGAACTCCTTCAGTTTGGTAACATCTATTCTTTTCATTTTTAACAGTATCACCCAATTTATATTATTGACATTTCATGGTAGTGTCATTCTTCTTTTCCAAAAATTTATTGTGATGTTCTTACCTCTTTATCCTTCCAATATTCTAGGTCAGTCTCACGGGCTTTCTCCAAATAGCTTCTCCCACACCCACTGGAATTTTTGATTGAGAGTATTTCAAGTCTACAAATCAATTCATAGAATATCAGCAACCTTATACCGGTAATATAAAGTCACCCATCCAGTAATGGCTTTACTTCTCTATTTAACTGAAGCCTTCACTTATGTCTCTCATGGTATCATGTCCTACCCACTTCTTAATTTCATATTAATTTTTCTTACTATTGTGAATGAGCCTATGTAAACTAATCAATTATCACTGGCATTTAGAAAAACTATCAAATGTTCTATTTTCACTTTGTAGCTGACTGCACTTACTAGTTCTAATCATTTTTCAATTGGTTTTCTAAGCAGACAGTCATGTCAATGATGAATCATCCCTGTTCCCCAATAACCATATGTAATTTCTGATTCCTGCCTTATTGCATTGGCTAGCACTTGTAGAAACAACTGGACTCTACAGATCATGTTTATCATTATTATTGTTTAATTCTCACCTGAGGGTATGTTTTATTGATTTCAGAGAGACGGGGGGAGAGGGAGAGGAGGAGAGGGAAACATTGATGTGAGAGAGAAATAGCGACATTGCCTCCCATATGTACCCCAACCGGGGACCAAACCTAAAACTTACGTCTGTGCCTGATGGGAATTGAGTCTGAAACCAACCAAGCCACCTGACCACGCTGTCATTTATTTTTAACCGTGGGAATTCACTGTGAGCATGATGTTCCTTGGATGTAAGAGTTTTTAATCAGGAAGAAGTGTTGGACTGACCCTTTCTAACGTGTGCTGACGGTACACAGGCAGAGCTCCACTTGAAGGTGGTCTTTGTCACTCGGGGGTCCTCTCGCCTCTCACAGGTTCTCAGAGAGGCCCCATCTCTCTGCGACAAATTTGGGATTGTCCCGCTGGAAGAATTTAGACCAGAATTTCCCAAACTGCATTGCCTATATTCTTTCTAGGAGTTAGGTAAAGAGGGTCCGTGGACCAGTAAGTGTATAAAACTGGAGCTTAATTCGGTTCTCCTGATTCACTCAACACAGGTTTGCACCAATGAAATGCAACTACCATGTTGGAATCTGTGGTTACAATGATGAGAAATTTAAAAAAAAAATAGTCCCTGCCCTTGCATTCCTGTGGGAAAGTGAAATTGTTGTGTAAGGTGATAGTGAATGGTTAACTTCACAAGCTGCCAAACTTTTTTCAAAGGCAGCCACACCATTGCACACTCCAAGCAGCAATGTATGAGTAATTGCTCCACGTACTTGCCAACTTTTGGTGTTGTCATATTTTATCCTTTCCCCCCTGTTCTCGTGGGCATGTAGTGGTGTCTTATAGTTTTAATTTGAATTTCTCTGATGACTAATTATGCTGAACATTTTTTTCATATACTTATTTGCCAGTTATATAATTTGTTTGGTCAAGTGCTCATTTAAATCTTTTACCCATAGTGGAAATGGGTTGTTTGTCAGTATTGATTTATAGGAGTTTTTAATATATTCTTTTATCATATACTAGTGGCCCAGTGCACAAAATTCGTGCATGGGGGGAGGGGTGTCCCTCAGCCCGGCCTGCACTTTCTCCAATCTGGGACCCCTCAAGGGATCGGGCCTAAACTGGCAGTCAGACATCCCTCCAGTTTTATACACTCACCTGCTTGCATGCCTGATCATCCCTAACCACTCTACATGCCTGCCTGCTCACCTCCAACTATCCCCCCACCAGCTTTCTTGCCCCCAACTGCCCACCCCTGCCGGCCTGATCACCCCCAACTGACCCCACTGACCCCCACTGCCGGCCTACTTGCCCCCCCAACTGGCCCTCCTATCAGTCTGCTTGCCCCTAACTGCCCCCCCCAGCACTGGCCAGGTCACTCCCAACTGCCCTCCCCTTCTGGCCTGATCGCCCCTAACCACCTCTGCCTCGGCCCCACCACCATGGCTTTGTCTGGAAGAATATCCAGAAGGTCTCCTGATCTACTTAGCATACTACCCTTTTATTAGTGTGGACTAGAGGCCTACAGCATGAAACTTGTGCGGGGGGAGGGGGCCCGCAGGGGGGTGGATCCCTCAGCCACGCCTGCACCCTCTCCAATCTGGGACAGCCCTCTTACAATCTGGGACTGTTGGCTCCTAACCACTTGCCTGCCTACCAGCTTGATCGCTGCCTAACTTCTCCCCCGCCAACCTTATGGCCCTCAACTGCCCTCCCCTGCTGGCCTGATCGCCCCTAACTGCCTCTGCCTCAGCCCCCACCACCGTGGCTTTCTGGAAGAAAGATGGACAGTAGGAAGCTGTCTGGTCTCCAGGTCTAATTAGGATATTTCCCTTTTATTAGTATAGATGTGTTTTGAGAAAATTTTTTCAATCTCTGGCTTGAACTTTCATTTTCCTAACAGTAACATTAAAAGACCAAAAGTTTTATATTTTGATTAAGTTCAATTTGTTATTTTGAGTGATCCATTTTTTGTGTGTGTTCTACATAAGAAATATTAGCTAAATCTACCACATGGAGATTTACTCTTATGTGCTCACCTACACATTTCCTCAATTTATGTCTGTGATCTATTTTCAGTTATTTCTTTACACATGGTGGAAGGCAAGGGTCAAAGTTTTTTGTTTTGTTTTTGTTTTTTGCATAAACAGTAGATACATCATTGTTTTTATACTATTTGTAAAAACTATCCTTTTTTTGCCCTAGCTCGGTGGCTCAGTTGGTTGGAGCATTGTTCTGTACAGCAAAAGGTTGCTAGTTTGATTCCTAGACAGGGTCTTAAGGGAAGATGTTTCTCTCTCTCTCTCTCTCTCTCTCTCTCTCTCTCTCTCTCTCTCTCTCTTTCTCTCTCTCTCCCCCACCCTCTCTAAACATATCCTCAGGTGAGGATTAACAAAAATAAAAATGCTAACCTTTTCTCATTGAGTTACTTTGATACCTTTATCAAGAGCAGCTGATTACTCAGTGGAAACTTTTCTCAGTGGTTAGAGCATCAGCCCGTGGACAAAAGGGTCTCAGGTTCGTAGGTTGGATTCCCAGTCAAGGGCATGTACTTCAGTTGTAGGTTGTCACAGATGATCTCTCTCTCTCTCTCTCTCTCTCTCTCTCTCTCTCTCTCTCTCTCTCTTTCTCCTCCCCCATCCTCCCTCCCTTCCACTTTCTCTCTGAATATCAGTGAAAAAATAGCCTTGGATGAGAATTTTTAAAAAGAAGAGCAACTGCCCTAACTGGTTTGGCTCAGTGGACAGAGCTTCGGCCTTCAGGCTGAAGGGTCTCAGGTTCATTTCCGGTCAAGGACACATGCCCATCATATAAGCATAACCAATGGATACAAGACACTTGGGGGGGGGGCAGGTGAGGGCATGTACTGGGGGATAGGAGAGGCTAGGGGGAGGTCAATGGGGGGGGGAAAGGAGACATATGTACCACTATTTGTAATACTTCAAACAATAAAAACAAACAAAAGGACACACGCCCAGGTTGTGGGCTCAATCCCCAATAGGGGGCATGCAGGAGGCAGCCAATCAATGATTCTCTCTCATCATGGATGTTTCTATCTCTCTCTCCCTCTCCCTTCCTCTCTGAAATTAATAAAAAAATATATTTTTAAAAGACTCCATTGTTGTATGGTTTACCCGTCTGTACTTCACCCTCACCTGTTCCATCCAGCGCACTCACCACCCTTGTAACTAAATGGCTGTGTCTCCACAGAACAGAGCTCTATGAGGACAGAGACTCTGTCTTTTATTCATTTATCTATTGTTTAAAGTTTTACATACATCTCCTTTTCCCCCCGATTGACACCCCCCCCCAGCCATTCCCACCCCGGGCAAGCCCCCACCACAGTGTCTGTGGCGATCTGTTATGCTGTATGCATACATACAAGTCCTTTGGCTGCTCTCCCCCACCCAACCCACACACAGACCATTTGTCTCTGGATCTATTCTTGTTCATCAAATTATGTTGCTCATTATATCCCATATATGAGTGAGATCATGTGATACTTATCCTTCTCTGACTGGCTTATTTCACTTAGCATAATGCTCTCCAGGTCCATCCATGCTGTTGCAGATGGTAAGAGTTCCTTCTTTTTTACAGCAGTGTAATATTCCATTATGCATATGTACCACAGTTTTTAAATCCAGTCATCTGCTGATGGGCACTTAGGCTGTTTCCAAATCTTAGCTATGGCAAATTGAGCTGCTATGAATATAGGGGTGCATATATCCTTTCTGATTGGAGGAGGAGAAGGAGGAGAGAGGAGAAGAAGAAGAAAGGAACACCAAGGGCTGACCTGGGAGGTGGAGTGGCTGGACTGGGAAGACAGAAGCAGGAGGAACGCATGGAGGGTGGCTGGAGAGGCGCGAGGCCTCGGAGGGAGGTTTTAGTGATGTTTCCTCGTCCTCCCATCTTACTTGCTTCTGAGCCTGCCCCCTTCCCCCTGCCTCCACAACAGACACACACTGTTGAGACTGCTTCCTTCAAGGTCACTACTGGACACTATGTCCCTGTAACTGCCCTGAGTGTTTGTTAGTATCTAAGGAGCCCTCCAGGCCGTCCTGAGCCCTGGGGCTCACTCCCACTTGGCAGACGCCTCCCGGGGCCCTGTGCTCACTATCGGAGGGGCGTGCGCTCCGACTCCCACAGGCCCCTCCAGCCGGTGACGAGCGGGAAGTTCGGGGCTCCGGAGCCCGGAGTCCCGTCAGACCAAACGTCACGAGATCCCACCGTTTACGGGCGTTTGTGTTTCCCCTGTATCCCTCCCCGTAGCCTCAGGATTGACAAGGGCCGGCAGGCCCAGGGATGATGGTTCCGGAACCTTCTTCCATGTCTTGTCCCGCTGGCTTCACCAACGTCACAGGAGCAGCCAGAAAACCCCTTCTCTCTACATTGCTTTCTCCCCCCTCCTTCCCCAACAGCCACCTTGGTCTTGGTTGGTTTGTGTTTTCCATTTTTCAATACGTTTTATTGATCTTAGGAAGAGAGGAAGGGAGAGGGAAGGGAGAGAGAGAGAAGCACCGCTCGGCTGCCTCTGGCGTGTACCCTGACTGTGGATCGAGCCTGCAACCTGGGCGTGTGTCCCGACCAGGGGTCAAACCTGGGACCTTCCAGGGTGCAACGAACTGAGCCACACGGGCCAGGCGGTCTCCGTTTCCCTCTTTGTTTTGTTGTTATTGATTTTAGAGAGAAAGGGAGAGGGAGAGAGCGCTGGAAACATCCACGATGAGAGAGAATGCCCCCATATTTGGCATCAAGCCCACAACCGGAACATGTGCCCTGACCGGGACTCTAACTGTGACCTCCTGGTTCCAAGGTCAATGCTTAACCACTGAGCCACGCTGGCCAGGCCTGTCTTCATTTTCTATACTTGTGAGATCACTGCCTCACTTCTGTCCACAGACCTCCCACCGGGGGAGGACAGGGAGGGCGTGGGCAGAACATCTCTTCCCGTCGAGGACACGCGAAGGAGAGAGGCCTGCTTGAGAAATCCCTCCCTCGGCTGACATCAGTACCGAGGATGTGCGTGTGTGTGTGTGTGTGTGTGTGTGCGTGAGTGTGTGTGTGTTCCCAAGCAGTTTCATACTCACACAGAGGTAAGCAGAGGATGCAGAGGTCCCCATCGGCTCCTGCCCGCACATAGGCCTGGCCTCCCCGATGTCAGCTCCCACAGGACAGCGCACCTGTCTGCAGGAGGCGATCCAGCGGCGGGCTGGATCCCCAGGAGGGGGCAGGCAGGAGGCAGCCGATGGATAACGTTTCTCTCATTGATGTTCCTCTCTCTCTCTCTCTCTCTCTCTCTCTCTCTCTCTCTCTCTCTTTCCTTCTCTTTCCTCTCTCTCTAAAGCTCAATAAAAACATATTTTAAAAAATATATATTTTATTGATTTTTTTACAGAGAGGAAGGGAGAGGGAGAGAGAGTTAGAAACATCGATCAGCTGCCCCCTGCACCCCCCCTCCCCCCCCACTGGAGATGCGCCCGCAACCAAGGTACATGCCCCTGACCGGAATCGAACCTGGGACCCTTCAGTCTGCAGGCCAACACTCTATCCACTGAGCCAAACCAGTTTTGGCTAAAAACATATTTTACAAGTAAAAATAAAAGTCCTCTGTGCTCAATCTATTCATCCTCTTCCCATCCTCCCACCCCCCACCCCCGGCCCTGGCTGCCACAGACCTTCCTGTCTCCTAGCGCCACCTTCCCCGATGCGCAGCCTTGGAGCCGGGCCCTGTTAGCCCTCAAGACTGGCTTCTTCCACTTGGTAACTCACACTACCGCCCTCCGTCCTCCGGGCCTCTGAGACTGACCGCGGTCCTTGTGGAGCTGAACAATACCCCCTTGTCTAGATGTAGCCATTCACCTGCCGGAGGCTCTTGGTGGCCGCGTGGCAGAGGGCGGCCGAGCTGCCCTGGGGTGCTGCACATCTGTGGGCGCCACGGACATCTCTCATCACAACATGTGGCAGGCTGTGAACTTCTGCTCTCCTCCCGGTCCCTCTGGGACCTGAACCTGCACCTGTTCCAGGTGAACTGTATCCTCCCCGCCCTCCCCCACTGGTCCGCCTCAGCACACTCACCCAGGGGCGCAAGGTGAGGACCCGGGAGCCTCCCAACTCCTCCCTCCCGGTCCTTACCTCCTGCCCCGGCAGTCAGCAAGTCCGGTCAGCTCTCTCCCAAACACATCTGGGGTCTGTGTCCTCTCTGTCCCGGAGCCGTGCCCGGAGGGCCTCCTGCGGGCAGGGTCAGCGCCCCCCTCCCCCCCAGGCACCAGCTGGGTTGTCTTGGAAATTCCAGGCCCAGAGGCAGCCCTGAAGCTCACCTTGTGCGCGGCTCTTTCCAGACGACTCCGACTCCACAGTTTTGAGGTGTCCCTTGCACGTGCCATGGTGTCCAGCAGGGGGTGAGCCAGCCTGCCGGGCAGCTGGCGATGCGGGAGACGTGGTGGCTGTCACCGTGGAAGGGGAGGCTACCGGCATCTAGTGGACGGAGGTCAGCGGTGCCACTCGGCCCCCACACAGAGCGTGCCCAGTGCCCTGAGGTCAGCAGAGCTGAGAGTGAGAACCCAGTTCCAGGACTCCTCGGCGGGATCCAATACAGGTGGGCCCCAGCCCGCGATGACCTGTCCATATGAAGCAGAAAGCAGTAAGTGCTGAGAAACTCTACAGTATCTTTTGTTGTGAATCCTCACCCGAGGATGTTTTTCCATTGATCTTTTAGAGAGAGCGGAAGAGAGAGAAACACTGGTTGCCTCCTGCACGTGCTCTGACCTGGGCCCGGGCCAGGGGAGAGCCTGCAACCGAGGTCTGTGCCCTTGACCGGACTTGAACCGGGACCCTTCAGTCTGCAGGCTGATACTCTACCTGATGAGCCAAACCCGCGAAGACAAGAAACTTTATAGTATCTTAATACAGTCCTTTTATGACTGTTGAGCTCATACTTTGCATTTTAAAAATATATATATATTATTGATTTCTTTACAGAAAGGAAGGAAGATGGATAGAGAGTTAGAAACATCGATGAGAGAGAAACATCAATCAGATGCTTCCTGCACATCCCTACTGGGGATGTGCCACAACCATGGTACATGCCCCTGACCGGAATCGAACCTGGGACCCTTCAGTCTGCTCTATCCACTGAGCCAAACCAGTTAGGGCATGTTTTGCATTTTTAAAAATTCTTTTTGTATTCATAGATTTTTAGAACAGTTTTAATTTATAGGCAGTTTCCATATCCTCCCTCTCCTAACACACACACACACACACACACACACACACACACACACACACGCCCCCCCCCCCCCCCACTACTTGTAACATCGTAGGCTAAGACAAGACATCTGCTACAATTTGTGAACCAGTATGGATACATTACTATTAAGTATCGCCTATGTTTTATTGGCATTTCTCCAGCCTCCCACACGCCCTTCAGGGTCCGTCCCTGAGGCTCCGGCCGGGGCGGTCCGGGAGCTGCCCGGTCTGTGCCGGCCGTGGCGTGCGGGCATATAGGTCAGGTTCGACGGAGGGTGCCTCCCGAGGGACTCTTTCTGATTGTCCCCTCGTGGTTAGACCAGGGCTGTGGGCTTGGGGGAGGAAGGTCACAGAGGCCACGTGCCATCTCCATCACACATCAAGACTGCATGTTATGGCCCCCAGCGGGCCCCGTGGCTGAGCATCGACCTATGAATGAGGAGGTCACAGCCCAGTCAGGGCACATGGCCAGGGTGCTGGGGGGCGTGCAGGAGGCAGCCGATCAATGATTCTCTCCCACCATTGGTGTTTCTATCTCGTTGTCCCTCTCTGAAATCAATAAAAATATATATATAACCCTGACTGGTTTGGCTCAGTGGATAGAGCATTGGCCTGTGGACTGAAAGGTCCCAGGTTCAATTCCGGTCAAGGGCATGTGCCTTGGTTGCAGGCACACCCCCAATAGGGAGTGTGCAGGAGGCAGCTGATCGGTGTTTCTCATCGATGTTTCTAGCTCTCTATCCATCTCCCTTCCTCTCGCTGTTAAAAAAAGTAACAATATATATATGTATATGTATATATATATGTGTGTGTGTGTATATATTTTTTAAACTCTCTATGTATATAGTTTTAACGCGTAATAATCTGGCCACTCATTGTACTTCTCTTGAGTACCTCATTTATTTGATATCAAAGATACTATAAATCGTGCACCTGATCAGTTTTCGCCTTTGCACTGGCTGATAAAAAGCTCAGGGCAAATAGGTGGTTGATCTCCAGCAAAAGTCTAGAATACTTCTGGTGCCCATTCGAGATACAAATACACCGAGTGGCCAGATTATTATGCGTTCAGAGATCATCATAATCTGGCCGCTCAGTGTATATATATTAAAAGAGTATATATTATCAACCTGATTGTGACTATTGCTGATGACCTTCATCACCTAGCCAGGAGACAGCGTTCTTGTCGGTTCCTCACTCCCCCCCCCTTCCTCTCAAACTGCACCTTGTGGGAGGAAATGACTAAGACCCGCCCCTCCTTGAGGTGGAGTGCTTACACAAAATGTTTGGAATTCCCTGCCCTTCAGGTTTGCTCCCCTCCTTCACCTGCAGTGTGTTTGATCCTGTGTGCGCCTGTGGGGACCCGAGGCTGGCTCTGTTATTCTTGGGGTCAGAGCCACCTCTCTGGGTGCTGCTGCTCACGTGGCTCCAGCTCTGGCCGCTGGGAGCTCCTGTGGACCCTCGACATGCTGTCCTGGCCGTGGCTCCCCGCTCCTGGCGCTGTGCGTGTCTCCTTCATTTCTGTGCTCCTGGAAATCAGTGTTCATTGCACTAATGGACTGGGCGGGGGGCGGCCCCTTCACTGGAGGAAAGCTGAGAAGCATTCCAGAACCTTCCGGCATCTTCCTCCTGGGCCTCGCTGTCCTCCAGCCCCAGTGACCTTCCCAAGGCAAGCTCTCGCCTGCCCCAGGGCCTTTGCTCTTGCCAGTCCCTCTGCTGGAATGCGCTCCCTCCCCGGCTCCTCCTCTTCATTCCGGTCTCCTCACCTCCCGGCCTCAGGGGCCTCCGCCTCCCAAACCCACACAGCCTGCCCACCCCACTGTATCGCCTCCTCATCCCGCATTGCTCCTCGCCAAAGCAATCTGCTGACATGTTTGCTTCTAAAGGCAAGTGTCATAGGCCAGGACCAGCCAGCCCTCAGCACGTGCGGTGCTGCTTGTCCTGCTGCTTGTCCGTGTGGTTATCGTGAAACGTGTCTGCATGTGTGTGTGAGTGTGTGTGTGCGGCCCCGGGGGGCTGAGAGGAGGCTTCCTCTACTTCGGCCGGATCTCAGAGAGGCCCCGCGGGACCTGGGGGGCAGGGAGGGCACACACAGGGGCCAAACCTGGGTCCCGCCAGCACAGCTCACTGCGGGCCGCAGGTGTGGAGAGGGGAACCCCCTCCTCTGCTTTGAGATCCCACAACCACAGGCCACACCCACGCCGGCGGGAGCTCAGGATGTGTAGAGAAGGCACAGCCTCAGGACGACGGGCAGCAGAGGGGTGCAGGGCTCCTGTTCTCCCTGGCTGGGGGTGTTGTGAGGATCAAACGAGACTGGCTGGACAGAAAGCCCCTCGAAACTTGTTGCCTGTTAATAGGATTCCAGAAGCCCACTCGTGCACGCACGCACACACTCATCCTCACACACACACATACACTCACTCACACACATACACTCACACACACACAAAGTGTGCAGATGATTTTGGAGGCGTTCATGCACTCCTCCAAATCTATTCCTGAATCCTTGACCTACTAACACTCTGAATTATCCCCACATCCCCACCCCAGCTGATCCCCTATGAGTTAGGAGGCATGGCGGCTGAAGGAAGCCTCAGGCGGAGAGGAGGCAGGAGGCAAGGAATTGGAGAGGGCACAGGGGAGTTGGGGGGGCGGGGAGCTGTGTGTCTGCACCTGCCTAGGCCCAAAGAACAGACCCCGGGGCAGGTGGGACTGGTCCTGGCAGCCTGTGTGGGTGGGGAGGCCCGGCCCAGCCAGCCCGCCCTTCCAGTCGGCCCGGTGTGGGGGCTGGGCCCAGGAGGCCCTTGGCGCTGGCGCTGGCGCTGGCAGAGAGTGTACTGCCCAGTTCCTGCTCCTGATGCCCCAGGCCCTTCGGGCCCAGGAGAGGGAGGGCCTGTGCACACTCTCCTGGCTGGAACCTGCCTGCTGTTCACGCGCGTCCCCGGGGTGGGTGCCGGCGAGCAGGGGCACCGCCTTCACCTGTGTTTGGCTTTTCGGCCCACAGAGGTCATGAGAACCTTCCCGGGAAAAACAAACACGCACATGAGCTGGCAGACACGCCATGCTCCTAGGAGGAGCAGGGCAGGGCACACCGTCAGAGCCAGGATGCCTGCCCAGGCCCCCAGTGGTGCCACAGAGGGGGAGCCGGAGGCCCAGTGGGGAAAGGATCTGCCCAGGTCTTGCAGGGACAAGAGCCGGGGCACGTGTCGCTCACACGCTCACGTGTGCGCGATGCACACACACTGCCTCTTTGTGCGCCCACACCCGCCCCCGCACGGGCACATCCAGGCAGGAGGGCCCACGCCCAGCTCCCCTCCCGGCGCACCCACCGTGCCTGCTCACACGCTCCGGACCTCACACACATGTGTGATGTATGTCAGAGACCTGGGACTTCTACAAAGGGTGGTGCTCATGGACCCGTCTGGGCTGGGGGAGGGCAGGAGCTCGGGAATGGGCCGGCTGGCATGGTTTTTCACCTCAGAGAGTGTACCTCGTCAAGAAAACACTGCTTGTTCTGTGCTGATGGAAACCCCTCTGTAGGTGTAGCTACACTGACTCACTGACATCCCTTCAGTGGGGTTCACCCACCCGTCTCACTTACATATGATGCACAAATGCATCCGGACACACAAAAATACCCACATACACCCACTAACATTCCAAACACAACTCCTGGCACATGCATACCCACACACAACCACAGCTGTATATTCCCAACCAGGCACGCCCAGGCGCCACAGAGACACTCATGTGTGAAGAGATGTGTTCAGATGCTGGATTTACACTCAGAAAACAGGTACCCATACATGCACACCTTGTCACACTCACACACACATGCAACATCCACAGATTCACAGATGTAAGCACCAGCTTCATGTACACAAATACACTCAGAAAGTGACACATGTCAACACTCTTATAAACAAACAACATACAAGCCCTAACACATATGTATACTTATACACACACAATTACACCCAGAAAAACACACCTAGACATACCGGCCCACAAAGACCTAACACACAAACACTGTGCGTTCACTATTACACACAGCTAAGAGGCACACGGCAGATGTTTTGACGCAAACACACAATGGAACCCACAAGCAAGTATTAGACAAATATCCACACACAGGAATAGACCCAGACATTTAGAAATATATCCAGTAATATGCACCCAACTGCACTCTGTATACAACTATAGTCATACACACATCCATGCTGACATACACAATCAGACTCATGGCACCACAAATATATTTACTCACACAAATTCGAAATTCCTAAACAAATATGCACACTAATAAATGCACCCACAAATGGACATCCTTACACAGTCGTACCCACTTCCACGGTTTACATATCCTGTCACTGGAGGCTGACACCATATACCCAAGTTCAGTCACCCACAAATACACTCATATGAATACACAGAATGCATAAAAATACAGTCCCACATACACTCATGTGTGTACACACAACACTCAGATATTCTTATACAAACACACTCGGACACGAACACATCCCCATCTACACACGATTGGAACCTCAACAAATTCTGTTGATACCACAAATGCACATGCAAATATTTGCAATCTTGCCCAGTAGCAGCTAATCAAATGCATTTATTGATACAAGTGGTCACAAGTACACACTCTCAGAGGCCCTCAGATATTCCTTCATTGACCTTAATCAAACCCTTGTACAAAACCCAAGAACATTTAGGTGTTCACAAATGCACACACTCACAAGGCCACCGACACAGATACACCCTCACCGCTCCTCTAGCCTCCGCACACAGACACCTACACAGTGCAGATCCTCATACACACAACACACACCTATGCGCATCCGCAGGCGTCCTCGAATACACTCGATCGGCACCTCGGTACTGCAGGGACACGCACAGGTGCAGTCCGCACATTTCTGGGTGCTCATGACCACAGTCAGGAACAGGTGCAGCCACGCAAGGTGCCTCCCGGGAGGCGCAGGGACCCAGCCCGCACCAACGCTCACCCCCACGTCTAAGGACGCACACGCGGGCCAGCGCTCACATTCACAACAGAGGACCCTCACCCTCTCCAGGGCGCCCACACGCACACACACGGGCGCGCACACGGGCGCGCGCGCACCCGGCTCCGCAGCCTCCGCCCCACCCTGCGGCGAGGACCGGGCGCGGCGCGGGCACCGGGCGGGGGCGGGGCGCACCTGGGCTCCGCCCCGGGGCGGGGCCGACGCAGCGTCGCGGACGCCGGGCCGCACCTGGCCGGGAGGCTGCGGCGGCGGCGGCGGCGGCGGCGGCGGGGCCGGGCGGAGCGCGGCGCGGCGCGGCGCGGCGGAGCCGGCGCGGAGCGGCGCCCGCAGCCCCGGCAGCGCCATGGTGGAGGCGGCGCCCCCCGGGCCCGGGCCGCTGCGCAGGACCTTCCTGGTGCCCGAGATCAAGTCGCTGGACCAGTACGACTTCTCGCGGGCCAAGGCGGCGGCCAGCCTGGCGTGGGTGCTGCGGGCCGCGTTCGGGGGCGCAGGTACCCGCGGGGGGCGGCAGGTGCGGAGGGCGGGCCCGGGAGGTCGGGAGCGGGGAACAATGGCCCCGGCCGCCGGGTCCGGGCCTCCGGCTGGCTGCTCGGCCCGGGCGTGGACTTTGGCCGCCCGGCTCGGGAGCGCGGTGGGGGTGGGGCCGGCGGCCCGGCTCCGCGCCCAGACCCCGACCTCGGGGCCCCAGGTGAGCGGGGCGGGCTCTGCGCGCCGCCCGGGGTCGCCAGGGGGGCCTTGTCGCGCACGCCCTCCTCCCCTTTGCACACTCGTGTCACGCGCGCGAGGACCCCCAGGTCACACCCGGGCACACTCCCAGAGGCCCGGGCACGCGCCCGCCCTGCCCACGACGCGGGGAGCTCCGGGAACCCCTTCCTGGGCCTCCGCGCCCAGGCCCGGCCAGGCTGGCAGCTGTGCCTTATCGCCCCATTTTGCCCAGGAGGCCGGAGCCCAGTGGAGGGGAAACAATGTCCACGATCGCCTGTGGCGGGGGCCCAGGTGCACGCAGGCCCACACGTGTGAAGAAGTCGGGTGGGGGGGGGGAGGACGAGGGAAGGTGCCCGGCCCTGGAGGCCCCGGCAGGCCCCTCAGGCCACTTGCCAGAGCTGAGAGCTGGCGCTGGGCCCGGCTGGGGAAGAAGGGGTTAATTAAGGACCGGGCCTTCCTGTGGGGACGCCCTGCCCACCCACTCGCCCTGCCCACTGGTCTTGGCAGCACTTGGGCACAGCCCATCCTCCCTCAGTGGCCTTCCCAGATCAACCTGTTCTGGGTGTGGGTCCGGGATCTGCCCCTCTCCTGGTCCTGCTCAAGCCGGTCGTCTCCTCATCTCTCCCCCTGCACCCTGGCATGAGGGCCCACTCGGGCCCGCTTGCCCCAAGCACCTGCTTGAGGAAGAAAGGTGGTTGGTGGAGAGACTCGGTGGCCCCAGCCCCTGGCATCCCAGGTTATGAGGCCACAGAGGGCTCGCCTTGGGGGTCGGAGCGGGTTGAGTCCTGGCTCCCCCAGACTGTGGACAGTCTCCCGGTCTCTACGCTCCCATTCCCCCTCTGAGAAAGGAAGCATTCCTTCACTTATTTATCCATTTCACAAATGCCTGTGGGACCCGCGGAGCCAGGACAGGGCAAGAATGACTGGAATCCCATCAGCACCTTCTTCCCAGGGCTGCTGGGAGCAGAGGCCCGACCACCGAGTTCTTCGCCGTGTCTGGCACTTGGGCGGCTACGTGGGTGCTTGCTGCTGCTGCTGCTGGCATCGAATGATTTTTTATTGAAAGATATTAACGTTATTCATTGTCCCCTGGCCAGCCGACAGCAGGCGTTACTATCCCATTTCACAGAAAGGAAAGTGAGGTCCCCTGAGGAGACGCACAACCCACTCCCCGAGGCCTCCCCACCCACCTCCTCTAAGCAGAGGGCCGAGGAAGGTGGGGCCCCGGGCCCTGACCGGAACGGGGGAACAGGACGCTGCTTGGTTCACTCTGGGACTCTTTACTGGTGCCTCTTGGGTGCCAGGCCAGTGCTGGGTGCTGGGGACGGATTGGGGTGGGGTGTGGGAGAGGGGGATGTGGTACATAGAACCGTAGCATTGCTGCATTGAGTGAGAAGTAGAGGGGTGCAGCAGAGCTCAGGGAGGGGGGAATCCCTGAAATCCTCCTGGGACTGGGAGGCAGGTGAAGGGAGGCCTCAGAGGGAGGGCTTGAACCTGGAAGTATGCATAGGAATGTGCCACGGGAGGAAGTCACATGCTGAGCATGGGGTGTGGACCAACAGGGAGTTCTCCCAGGGCATGGGGGTCCTGGCCCTCTCAGGGAGGCTGAGGAGACAGGAAGGCTCTCGGGCCCTGGGGGGGGGGGGTCTGAGGGCACTGGGGAGTGGTAGACGGAGTTTGGGGACCAACGAGATGAGGTCAGAAGTGCAAGTGCTGGGGAAGGGGAAGTCGTGACCCCAAGCACCGGTGTGAGGAGGCTGGCAGCAGTGCCAGCAGAACGAGCTCAGAGGTGAGATAGGAAGGGTGCCATCTTTGAGCAAGTTTGGGAACCGGCTCATGCAGTCCCATGTGCCGGGTATCGGGGTGTAGCGCGGGGAAGCGGGGTTATGGCAGCTCTGCCGGCCATTAGCCCTGAGCTCTGGCACGTCCTGTCGGCTGCCGCGCCTGGGTTCCCACCAGCACAGTGGGCACGAGGACGGAAGTTCTGTAAGGACTAAACGACCAAGCGGACGAAGGTGGTCGTGGTTAAGTGCACGCTATGGTGCTCGGCGTCACTGTGCCCGTGGCCGCCGCGGGGCTCGCGTGGCCGGGCTGAGCCCCGTGGGCTGTAAGTAAAAGTGACGTGCCCAGCGGCTTCCTTCCGAAGACTTGGCACAAACACCCAGCGGGCTCCAGCAGGGCTCTGTGCTGACCAGATGTGGAAATGATCGTGTTTGGAAGGAACCAGGGCCCCTGAACAGCACAGGCTGGAGGCACGGTTGGGGTCTGTGGGTGACGTGTTGTTGACCCTCACCCAGGGATATTTTCCCCCATTGACTTTTAGAGAGACCCGAAGCGGGAGAGAGAGAGGGAGAGGGAAAGGGACTTCGATGTGGGAAGACATCGATTGGTTGCCTAGGGCGGTGGATCACTTTTGACTCCCCAGAAGCTGAGCTGCATTAGCCTACTGTTGCCTGGAAGTCTTACTGATGACATAGACAACCGAGTACCATGTATTTGGTATGTTCTATGTATCACATATTGCATTCTTACAACACAGTGAGCTAGAGAAAAGAAAATGTTGTTAATAAGTCATAGGGAAGAGAAGATGCATTTACAGTATTTATTGGGGGAAAGAAATCCATGGAAACATTCGTGGACCCATCCAGTTCAAACCCATGTTGTTCAAGGACAAACTGTATATTAGGTTAAATATATTACTAAATTAATGTTGCTTGTTTCTACTTTTTAAACATGGCTATTGGAAAGTTTAAAACTTCACAGTGTGACTTGCACTGTATTTCTATGGGACAGCACTGTTCTATAGTAAATGCTTACCAGACCTTTTCTAGCACAGAGCGGTGGGCCCGACCAGAGGGGGCGGGAGGGGGGCTGATTTCGGCTCTCGGGAGGCCTTCGGTACTGTCTGGAGACGTTTTTGGTTGTCGCCACTTGGGAGGAAGGTGCTCCTGGCATCTAGTATGAGAGACCACCTTACAGCACAGGACAGCCTACCCCGCCCCTCGCTGAACACACAGAATTATCTGCCCCAGATGCCAACAGAGGCGAGGCACCCGGTGCAGAGGAAGTGCTTGTTGAACATCAGCTATCTGCAGTAGTCTCTCTCCTTGTTTCATTTTGAAAGAAACTTGTTTAATTTTTGTTGATGGGAGCAGGAGATGAGTAGGAGCTGGAGAGGCAGGGAGGTTTGGCTTTGAAAGATGCCAGGAGGCCGAAACTGGTTTGGCTCAGTGGTAGAGCATCGGTCTGCGGACTGAAGGGTCCGGGGTTTGATTCCGGCCAAGGGCATGTACATTGGTTGCGGGCACATCCCCGGTAGGGGGTGTGCAAGAGGCAGCTGGTCGATGTTTCTCTCTCATCGACATTTCTGGCTCTCTATCTCTTCTCTCTTCCTCTCTATAAAATATCAATAAAATATATTTAAAAACCCAAATTTAAAAAAAAGAAAAAAAGAAAGAAAGATGCCAGGAGGTCAGGATTGATTGAAGGAAGGAGGGATGGTGATTTCTCACTGCAATGGGGACAGAGAGAAGGAACAGGTTTGAAGCAAGAAGCTAAGGATTATGGGAGATGCCAAGGCTACAGCAGGTACTCAGAGGGTAAGGGAGGCCATCATAGTGTGGGGTGTGGCGGGGTGGGCATGTCCATTCATTCACAGTGCTGCTGGGACCGAGCTGTCAGGAGCTCCGCCTCGCAGGGGCAGGTGTGGAGGGGGAGTGCTGGGGAACTGGGAGACGCTGGGGGAGGAAGGCGTCCAGAAGGAGGCCCTGGGCAGAGAGCCCAGCGAGATACGGGCCACGGGGGTGCTGGGTGGCCCGTGCTGGCCT
Source organism: Vespertilio murinus (assembly GCA_963924515.1). Lineage (NCBI taxonomy): Eukaryota > Metazoa > Chordata > Mammalia > Chiroptera > Vespertilionidae > Vespertilio > Vespertilio murinus. The sequence continues at coordinate 100,368,211 of OZ004708.1, forward strand.
TGAGGAGGCTGGGAGATGGCAGGGTAGGAGCCGGACCAGGGAGGTTGGGTGGGGGTGGGCTGGAAGGAGGTGCAGCCCGGAGAACTCGTCTTTCAAGGAGCTGAGCTGAGAGGGGCAGAGAGCAGGCACGACTCCACAGAGGTGGGGCGCTAGTCAGGTGTGATTTTAGGGGGCAGGGAAAGCGCCCTGCCAAGGAGACCCAGGCAGGGGTGCCCAGGTCCTGTGGACAGGAACCTCTGGGGCACGACTGTGAAGACGCACCAGGAGGGCTGCCAGGTGCCAATGTTCTAAGCAATAGAATCCTTCCCCTCGTTCCTTCAAATGCATATGTGTGGGAACCCCAACACAGAGCGGAACCCCAACACAGACCGACTTCTCTGGGTGGAATAAGCCTTGGCCTCCCTGGAAGAACCCCGGGAGGGCGGGTCCCACGCTGGCCTCCGGACCTCTCCCAGCTGCTTGGGGTTTCCTGGCAGTTTATTCTGATTTCCTCCTCTCTGCCCTTGGGGCCTACCTGAGGCCCACGTGGGGCTTCCCTGAGCCTCTCCCGACTCTGCTGTTTCACTCAGGGTTTTCGTGGCTCTTCCATGGCCGGATCTCCCTGTCCTGATTCCCAGCCCCTCCTCCTCATTCTCCCATGCCTCCACCTCAGTCACCACCCTCTCTCCCCACCTTCCTCTCGGGCCCATGGGGCCTGGCACCTCCTCTCCCTCCTCCCTTCAGCCACCAGAGTTAGACCCCTGCCCACCCCCCAGGGTGTCTACAGTCTGTCCACCTCATCTATTTGGTGCCCTGCCAGCTCAGCCCACCCCGCCTCCAAGCTGAGGTGCCTTCGCTGAAGGCCTGGACTTGAGTGCCAGCTCCCTCGTTGCCCAGCGGAGTGGCCTCGGGCCATTGCTGTTCTCGGTGCCTGGGTTCTGGAGTCCCGCTGGCTCCCTGGCTGCTGGTCCCAGGGATGCAGGGTGTGAGGGCGCCTGCAGGGGTGCTGTGGAGCGCCCCGAAGGCGTTAAGCATATTGTGTTGTTACCATCCTCCCCCACCCTCCCCCCGAGCCCCCCAAAGGCCTCCAGCCAGCCTCCCCGGCACTGCTGTCTTCCCTGCCTGACCCGTGCTTGCACAGCCCCGCCTCCGGCCTGGAACACCATCACCCCTTCCCGTGTGTGTGTGTGTGTGTGTGTGTGTGTGTGTGTGTGTGTGAGGCGGTTCCCGCTGGCCCTGACCCGCCCCTCCCCCGCAGAGCACGTGCCCTCGGAGCTGTGGGAGCCCTTCTACACGGACCAGTACGCGCAGGAGCACGTGAAGCCCCCGGTGACGCGGCTGCTGCTCTCGGCCGAGCTGTACTGCAGGGCCTGGCGCCAGGCGCTGCCACAGCTGGAGGCGCCCCCCGGCCCCTCTGCTCTGCTGGCCCTGCTGGCACGGAGGGGCATGGTGCCCGCCCTGCCGGAGCGCCCCGTGCAGGAGGCCGACCTGAGACACCAGCCCGTCCTCATGGTAGGCCCCACCTGCAACCACCACACACCACCCACCACCACCCACCACCACCCACCACCACCACCCACGACCCACCACCAGCACCACCACCACCACCACCACCTACACCACCTACCACCACCACCACCTACCACCCACGACCCACCACCACCACCACCACCACCACCCACCACCTACCTCCACCACCACCTTCACCACCCACCACCCACCACCACCACCACCTTCACCACCCACCACCCACCACCCACCACCACCATCACCACCACCACCACCTACCACCCACGACCCACCACCACCACCACCACCACCACCACCACCACCACCCACGACCCACCACCAGCACCACCACCACCACCCACCACCACCTTCACCACCACCACCACCACCCACGACCCACCACCACCACCACCACCCACCACCACCCACCACCTACCACCATTACCACCACCACCACCGCCACCTTCACCACCCACCACCACCCACCACCACCACCACCACGACCTACACCACCACCACCACCACCCACCACCACCACCACCCACCACCACCACCACCACGACCTACACCACCACCACCACCACCCACCACCACCACCACCCACCACCACCCACCACCACCTACCACCCACCACCCACCATCACCTATTACCACCACCCACCACCACCACCACCACCACCACCACCCATCAGGCCTGGCTCCACCCCCAAAGGCTCCTCCTCCCACTAGGTGTGGGTCCCCCCAAAAGATACTCCTAGGGTCCCTGAGGACTTGCCTACATGCCCCCCGCCCCCCCAGCCTAAGACCTCAAAGCCCAGCCCACCGGGCGTGGCTCATCTCCCCAGGTCCCACCACCAGCCCCCGCCTGCCCCTCAAGCCCCCCCTCCCAGAGTCTCCCCTTCACTCTGTCGCTGGTCCCACAGGGAGCCCACCTCGCCGTCATCGACGCCCTCATGGTGGCCTTCGCCTTGGAGTGGACAAAGACGCTGCCCGGCCCCTTGGCGCTGGCCAGCCTGGAGCACAAGCTCCTCTTCTGGGTGGACACGGTAGGTGGGCTGGGCCAGGACGGGCTGGGCCGGGGTTGCCCAGTGAGCGGAGCACTGAGCCCTCCTGGCCCCCAGACGATCCGGCGGCTGCAGGAGAAGACGGAGCAGGAAGCAGCCCGGAGAGCGGCGCCTGCGGACGGGGTGGCCCCCGCGCAGCCCTCGGTGAGGCTCGGCACTGGGTGGGCGGAGGGACGGACAGTCCAGGGCCGGGTGGGCAGAGCGGGCCGTTCCTGCACTGAGGGTGTTAGAGGTGACTCTCTCTGTCTTCCTCCCTCCCCCTCCTCCCCTCCCCTCCCCTCCCCTGTGCCTGCTCCTCCATCTCTGCCTCTCTGGCGTCAGTGCCCCACACGCTGGTACTGGAAGCTGGTTCCTGTAAGTGGGGCCCTCTCCGCCCCTCTGCCTGCCCTGCTTGTCGCTCTGTGTCTGTCTGCCTGTCTGCTCCTTCTCCTATCTCCCCCCAGCTGTGAGCAAAGGAGGGGTGACCTCAGCCCAGGGGGACAGAGAACCCCTCTGTGAACCAAGAGAAGGGGGGAATCTCTGCTGTTCACAGAGGGCAGATCCCACCCACCAGTCAAAGGGCAGATGTCCGTTAGCTCGTCGGCTTGAGCTGAGGAGGGGAGTCCGGACCCCAGCCCGGCAGATACAGGGCCCTGACCCTAATGGGGCCGGCGCGGGGAGGAGACCCCTCCTAGCCCAGAAGAGGGCCCACGCCCAGGAGGTGGCAGACTCTTCCTGGGACTCCAGCTTCCTGGGGGTAGATCTCAACCGTGGGGGTGGGAGGTGCCCATCCCTGAAGCACAAGGGGAAAGTGACCACTGAATGTGGGGGAGGCCTTGGGCTGGATGGGGTCCCTGCCTTTCCTCACTCCAGGCCTCTTTCCCCAACCTTGGGGCCTAGGTTGGGGGTTCCTCTCCTTTTGCTTACCTGCTTCCTTTCCCTGAGCTGGGCCTGGGTCTTTTGTGGGGGGAGGATTCCCTGCATGGAGGCTGCTCTGTGGGGTCCCTTCAGGCTGGGAGGAGCTGGGGTCCCCAAAGCCAGCCAGAGTGCAGTCAGGGAGCTGGACGGCCAAGGGCTCCGGACGGGGCTCGGGCTTCCTCCCCCTGCTCCCGGAGGTGTGCGTGGGTGCCCGGCAAGTCAGCACCTCCCGCCCCGCTGACGGCTGCTCCTCTCCCCCCAGCACGCAATTGCCTTCTGTTTGAAGGAGTCGGGGAGCAAACCCCCCATGGTAATGTATCCCCCACCCCGGGCCCCAGGAGCCCCTGCCCCAGCCCCCACTGCTGGCCTGGCTGCTCGAAGACACTCCTCTGCCTTGCTGCTGCCCTTCCCCCGCTCCAGGCTGGCCCCCACTCTGGCTCTGGGACCCCCCTCGCGGCGGAGCCCCAGGCTTCCCTGCCCAGCCTGCATGACCGCTAACTGAGGGCCAGCCTGGCCTCTGACCTGACCCGACGCCCACCCGCAGATCCGGTATCGCAAGGACCGCACCGCGGCCCGAGGTGCCCCCTGCTTTCCCACCGTGACTGGCCTCCAGGACCTGGCCAGCGGGGCTGCGCTGGCCGCCACGATCCACTGCTATTGTCCCCAGCTGCTGAGGCTGGAGGGTGAGTGACGAGGTCTGGGCCCGACGCCCTCCTCGGGCCCGGCATCCAGGCGTCGGTTCCAGGAGTGGTGCAGCCACGACCAGTGCCGCTTCCAGAATCGGCACTTGGGTTTAACCTCTTCCCCTCATTAGCTGTGTGACTTCACATAAGTGTCTAAACTTGTCTGTGCTTCATATGACTCATTCCTGCAGTAAATATTTCTAGAGCGAACTGTGTGCCAGACTTCATTTTAGAGGCCAGGGATCCAGTGGCAAACATTCTAGTTTGGAGAGAAAGACAGCAAGTTCATCTGGAAGAACATTCCAGATGTCAGGTGCCCGGAGAGTGCTGGGCAATCATGTTTTTTAAAGATTTTTAGAGAGGAAGGGAGAGGGAAATATGGATGCCAGAGTGAGACTCCTGCACACCCCCTTCTGGAGTTTTTGTGGAGCTGGACAGGCAGGGAGGTTTGGTATGTTCACAGCCTGAGCATGTGCCCTTCCAAGAATAGAACCTTTCAGTGCATGGCGGACACCCAGCCACTGAGCCACACCAGCAGGCAGGGGAAGCTTTTTGAGTTGAGTTCTTGGGGGACTGGTGCCCTGGGTTTTGGAAGTAGCCGTGCAGAGACTCGTCCCAGTACCTATCTCAGTGCCCACCTGGTGAAGGGTGCCTGGCGCTAGACCCACAGGAGGCCTCCTTTTCCCGGGGCCTCCTCTCTTCATGGCCCGGGCCTTCTGTCCCCACAGAGGTGTGCCTCAAGGACCCCATGTCGGTGGCCGACAGCCTGTACAACCTCCAGCTGGTGCAGGATTTCTGCGCCTCCCGCCTTCCTCGTGGTTGCCCGCTGTCCCTGGAGGACCTGCTCTACGTGCCACCTCCCCTCAAGGTAAGGCTGTTTCGGGCATGTGGGCACCCAGCACCGTGGTCCCTGGGCTCATCCTGCCTTCTGCCTCCAGGTCAACCTCGTGGTGCTGCTGGCGGAGATGTTCATGTGCTTCGAGGTGCTGAAGCCGGACTTCGTGCAGGCCAAGGACCTGCCTGACGGTCACGGTGAGGCCTGGCCCGGGGTCCGGGTGGGGGTCGGGGGCCGAGCTCTGACTGACCCTCCTCTCTCTGCTGCAGCCGCGTCCCCCCAGGCCACAGAGGCCTCCACCCCTCAGAACAGCAGTGGCAGTAGGTACGCTTTCCCCACGGGTGAGAGTCCACAGCCGTGACGCTCCTCCTCCCGGCTGGTCTCTGGGACAGGCTCAGGGATGCTCTGCTGTACCCCGGGAGAGGTGAGGGAGGGGTCCCCTGGCTGACGTGCATCTCTTGGCAGTTCTCCTGTCTTCAACTTCCGCCATTCACTCCTGTCACCTGGTGGCCCCCAGTCCCCACTCCGAGGATCCACAGGTGAGGGCGCAGGAATGTCCCTGCAAACCCCGCCCAAAAGACCGCCCCAGCTGATCCATGTTGCCACCTTTGACCCCTCCACTGGGTCTCTTTGGCTGGTGGTAACACTCATTGGCCCCCACACTGACCAGTGGCTCAACAGGACTTTCTAATAACATTAAACAGACCCCCGCTATCCATCCACATAATGACCATCGGTGACTCACCCAGTGAGACCCCTGGCCTACCCCACCATGGCCCCCAGTGACTCACCCCTAGTGACCAGGGAATGGCCCCATCCCCCTCATAGTGACCACCAAGTGACCCCTCTCAACCCCTCCCAGGCTCACTGAAATCCTCCCCATCCATGTCCCATATGGAGGCCCTGGGCAAGGCCTGGAACCGGCAGCTCAGGTGAGTGCATCTCCAGGGCCCGGGCAGTGCAGAGGGCTGGGCCAGCCGGGGCTGGGGTGGGGCCGGGGCTTGACCCAGGGGCTGACCCCTCCCTCTGGCCGCCCAGCCGTCCCCTTTCCCAGGCTGTGTCATTCAGCACCCCCTTTGGCCTGGACAGCGACGTGGATGTCGTCATGGGAGACCCGGTCCTTCTCCGCTCTGTCAGCTCAGACAGCCTGGGCCCCCCGCGTCCCGCGCCGGCCCCGGCCCCTGCCCACCCACCCCCGGAACCTGGAGACCTGCCTACCATCGAGGAAGCCCTGCAGATCATCCATAGCGCCGAGCCCCGGCTACTCCCAGACGGGGCTGCCGATGGCAGCTTCTACCTCCACTCACCTGAGGGGCCCTCCAAACCCCCGCTGGTCTCCCCCTACCCGCCCGACAAAGCACCTGCCTACTTGCCCCACGAGAGCCCCTCAAAACTGTCTCCCTGCCGGGCAGGGGAGGTACTGAACCCACCGGCCCTGTCTGAGGGCTCCCCGAAGGTGGGGCCTTCAGCCTCAGCTGCCAGCAACTCTGAAGTGAAGATGACCAGCTTTGCTGAACGCAAGAAGCAGCTGGTGAAGGCTGAGGCCGAGGTGGGAGCGGGCTCCCCAGTGTCCACCCCAGTGGAACCAGCGGCTCTGAGCTCAGAGATGAGTGAGCTTGGGGCCCGGCTGGAGGAGAAACGGCGGGCCATAGAGGCTCAGAAACGGCGGATAGAAGCGATCTTTGCCAAGCACCGCCAGCGACTGGGCAAGAGCGCTTTCCTGCAGGTGCAGCCACGGGAGGCCGGAGGGGAGGCGGAGGCCGAGGTGGAGGCCGAGGCAGAGGCAGGCCCTGCCCCTGGTGGGGAGCGGCCAGCGGGGGAGGGCGAGGGTGAGCCGTCCCCACGGCCCAAGGCAGTGACTTTCTCACCAGAACTGGGCCCAGTGCCCCCCGAGGGTCTGGGGGACTATAACCGGGCAGTCAACAAGCTGAGTGCTGCCCTGAGCTCATTGCAGCGGGATATGCAGAGGCTCACGGACCAGCAGCAGCGGCTCCTGGCCCCGCCCGAGGCCCCCGGACCCACCCCACCTCCTGCTTCGTGGGTCATCCCTGTCCCCACGGCGGGTCCCAAAGCTGCATCCGCCAGCCCCACACGGCGAGCCCCCGCTGTCCGGCGTAGCCCCGGGCCTGGCCCCAGCCCAACACCCCGCAGCCCGAAGCATGCGCGGCCAGCAGAACTGCGACTGGCGCCCCTGACGAGGGTGCTCACGCCGCCCCATGACGTAGACAGCCTCCCCCACCTGCGTAAGTTCTCGCCGAGCCAGGTGCCCATGCAGACGCGCTCCTCCATCCTCCTGGCAGAAGGGCCACCTCCAGAGGAGCCCATTGCCAGGCCGGGCCTCATCGAGATCTCCCTGGGCAGTTTGGAAGAGCCCTCGGCCGAGAATGAGGGGGATGGGAGCCCCCCTGGTGCTGACGATTCCTTAGAGGAGGACGGTTCTTCAGAGGGAGTTCCCCGCACTGGGCTGGGCTTCTTCTATAAGGTGAGCCACCTTAGCAGGTGGGGGCTGGGATGCATGGATGGATGGTCAGGGAGCGGGAGGTGGGGGGGGTTGGACCGGTGGGCGGACGCATGGTCAGGCGGATGGACAAATAGATGGAGTTGGTGGATGGGTAGAAGGTGGGTGTATGGGGGCTAGGTAGCCACGTGGGAGTGGGCAAAGTATATGCGGCCAGATGGACAGATAGGTGGGGTGTGTGGACGCACAGGGTAGATGAGTGGGTGATGGACAGAATGGACAAAGAGGGCAAGGGTCGTCATTGACATCTCCTTCCCCCTCCTGCTGTCTCCTTCACACGCCCCTTCCTTCCCAGTGGCCTTGCCAGTTCCCCTTGCTGACCCTGTCCTATATCCCGTTACTCTTCATCCTCCTGGCACCCAGCCTGGCCACATCTCTTACATGGACACCGGCAGTCACCTTTAAAAAGCAGGTTTTTTAAACTGATTTCAGAGAGGAAGGGAGAGGGAGAAACACCAATGTTGATCAGCTGCCTCCTGCACACCCCACACGGGATGGAGCCCACAACCTGATCATGTGTCCTGACTGGGCATTGAACTGTGACCTCCTGGTTCATAGGTTGATGCTCAGCCACTGAGCCACACCGGCCAGGCTGCAGTTACACTTTGACTGGTATGCACTGACCCCTTCTCCCAAATACCTGCCATTTCCAACTGAGCAGCCAGAGATGCTCAGAGTGCAGATTGGTCCTGGTCACTGTCCTATTAACCCCCCGAGGCCCCCTTTGCCCTTAGTTAAACCCAGTCCTTAGGCCCTGCTCGATCCTGTGCAATGCCATCCTCCCAGCTCCGTGGCCCAACGAGCCTCCTGCCGCCCCACACGCTTGCTGGGCTAGTGCTGCCTCAAGGCCCTTGTACGTGCTCCCTCTGCTCTCCTCCCCTCCTCCTCCTCTGGGTGCTCCTTCAGGAAGCCTCGCTTGGTGCCTCTCTACATGCAGACTGGCAGCTGCGGTTGGTGTGATAGCACATGCCTTCCCCATTGGGTCAGTGCTTTATGGGAGCAGCTCCCAGGTCTGCCCGTGTCAGTACCCAGCTCGTGGGGCTGTGCAGAACGTGGGCGCCAGCTAAATGCCTTTAGAACAGTTACAAATCGAAAGTCCAGGTGAGTGGCTGGCAGCTGGGCTGACTGGTCAGCCTGTAGCTGTGCCAGAGGAGACACCAGCTGGACTCTGCGCCTGCCCCCAGGATGAAGACAAGCCCGAGGATGAGATGGCCCAAAAGCGAGCCAGCTTGCTGGAGCGGCAGCAGCGGCGGGCGGAGGAGGTGCAGCGCCGGAAGCAGTGGCAGGAGGCCAAGCGAGAGCAGCAGAGGGAGGAGGCCGCACGGTACGGCTGGGCAGCCCAGGGACCCTTGCACCCAAGACCCTGTCACCCGTCTGATGGCTTCCTCCCCCACCTGTAGGCTGGCCCAAGAGGAGGTGGCCCCGCCCCCCCCGGCCCCCGCTGCCAGGGCCCCAGCTGAAGAAGAGGTGGGCCCCCGGCGCGGGGAGTTCACACGGCTGGAGTATGAGCGCCGGGCCCAGCTGAAGCTGATGGATGACCTGGACAAGGTGCTACGGCCGCGGGCCTCAGGAGGGCCAGGCCGGGGCGGACGGAAGGTCCCCCGACCACGCTCTGGTTGCTGTGATGATTCTGCCCTGGCTCGAAGCCCAGCCCGCGGCTTGCTGGGTGAGCACCCGGTGGGGAAGGGGTGAATATGTCGCAGGGGGCCATATGTGGGCGACGGTCTCAGGTAGGACTATCCTGCCTGCTAGGTGAACACTTCCAAAGGGTGTGGGGGTTGCAGTAGGGTAGGGCTGTTGGGCAGAGCTGGCTTAATAGATGAAGCCCCTTGGGGGCGGTTGGGGTGAGAGGTTTCTGCTCGGGGCTGAATAGGGTGAGGGTTTGGGGACAGGGATGACCTCGCATTCCCTCACTATCTGCCAGGCAAGGCCCTACTGGGCATTTTAGGAGATGAGGGGGCTCTGAGTGGGGTCCGACCCAATGCACTCTATCCCTAGGTTCCCGGCTCAGCAAGGTCTACTCCCAGTCTACCCTGTCCCTGTCTACAGTGGCCAACGAGGCCCCCAATAACCTTGGCGTGAAGAGGTCCACGTCTCGGTGAGTTTGGCCGGGGCAGGTGGCCTCTCAGTCTGTATGTGCATGTATGTGAGCTTTTGAGAGTGACATGGCCTGAGTGAATGTATCTGCCACTAAAGGCTGAAAGGGCAGCTACAAGGGCAAGTGGGAGTGTCTGTCCTGAGGAACAGGACCCACGATGTGCCTGAGCCCTGGGCAAGGGCACCGCAGGCACCTGGGCACGTACACCGTACACGTACGGCTCCCCTCTGCAGAGGGCTGCAGGCTGTTCCTTCCCTAGTCCCACTGCACACGGGCAGCTTCGCTTGCCCAGCCCCCACTGACTGCGTCTCCACCCATCCCTTTCCCTGTAGGGCTCCATCCCCATCAGGCCTCATGTCCCCAAGCCGCCTTCCCGGCAGCCGTGACTGGGAGAATGGCAGCAACGCCTCCTCGCCTGCATCAGTGCCTGAATACACAGGTGAGTGGGACTCAGGTGGCCAGTGCTGGGACCTCCCTTTCCCTGGTCATCCCTGCTGACTACCCTGCCCCCAGGTCCCCGGCTGTACAAGGAGCCCAGCGCCAAGTCCAACAAGTTCATCATCCACAACGCGCTGTCGCACTGCTGCCTGGCTGGCAAGGTGAACGAGCCGCAGAAGAACCGCATTCTGGAGGTCAGTCTGTGCCCAGGGTGGGGTCCGGCGGGAGGGGTGGGGCCTTGCCGTGCTGGCTGACTGCCCCCTGCCCACCAGGAAATTGAGAAGAGCAAGGCCAACCACTTCCTGATCCTCTTCCGGGACTCAAGCTGCCAGTTCCGGGCCCTGTACACGCTGTCAGGGGAGACAGAGGAGCTGTCCCGGCTGGCAGGCTACGGCCCCCGCACCATCACGCCCGCCATGGTGGAAGGCATCTACAAGTACAACTCGGACCGCAAGCGCTTCACCCAGATCCCCGCCAAGACCATGTCCATGAGCGTAGATGCCTTCACCATCCAGGGGCACCTCTGGCAAAGCAAGAAGCCCACCACCCCCAAGAAGGGGAGTAGTACCCCCAAATAGCCCTGCCCGGGTGGTGCTTGGCCACCACCCTCAGAGGACATTCAGGGGGGATTCCTGGGTCCTGTCTGTCCCTAATCTTGTCTGGGTGGGGCTGGAGTCCCCATCCTGTAATTTTCGTCTCATCCTGCTGTGGGGGCTGAGCTGGGAGGTTCAGGGACTCAGGGCTCAGCTTAGTCCCCCGTCTGTCCTCCTACCTTCTTGAATAAAATAATTTAAAGTGACCTTGAGCACTGGCGTCACCAGAGGCTGGCTGGGGCACGTGGTGGTATCTGCCTGAGAGGGTTTCCCAGTTTCCTGTCTCCTATTCACTCCTGAACCTGTCCGTCTCTTCAGCTCCCTTGCTGGCCCTGACACAGCTCTGGCCAAGGCCAGTCTTCCCTGCCAGCATCCCCACCCCATCCCTACAGCCATTTCTCAGCCCTTTCCTGACCTCTTGGACACAGGAAGCTTCTGACCAGCCCTCCTCTCCCCACGGCCTTCCCCATCCCTGCTGTTTTCCTCCCCAGCGTGCCTGTTGTTATTTGCCTCTCCCGGCACTTGGTCTGTGGCCAACTGCTAAACTTGATCGTCTCTTCCAGCTGCCTGCCTACGTTTCTAGGCCGGTTACCACCCTGAGCCAGGGATCCATCCCCATGTTGTCTCCTCAGAGCCCCTGGCATGGCCAGATGTGTAACGCCCTACCCCATAGCTTGAGCCAGGCTGGGCTGTCTCCCTATAGCTCTGGCATGCCAGGGAGGCACCAGCTTCCCAGTGCCATCCAGTACTGCACACTTCACCCCCTAAAGCCTCCCCTGTGCTTTATCACCTCTCTGTCCCATGACCCCTAGTCCAAGTCAACAGCCTGGGTCTCCCCATACTCCCAGCCACCTCCTATCACAAGCCAACCCCCACAGCAGCCTGCATGGCCTGTTCAGGACACAAATCTGATTACATCCCTAAATGCTTAAAATCCCTTAATAGCTTAGAGCCTGCTAATGGTTTCCCAGAGCTTAACTTAAGGGCATACCATGGCATGGCCCAGGGCCAAGTTCTGGCTCCTGGCTCTGTGGAGGAGAGAGGTGCCTTGCTAAGTCTCAGGGGCTGTCTACCTCTCAAGCTAGCTGACCAGTCTTCCCAAGGAGAGCTGGGATCTCTACCTGCTGACTGGGTGGTAAGACAGACCTCAGGGGCAGGGGCTGGTGAGACCTTGCAAGGCCCGCCTCTCCAAGGCTCAGGGATCAAAGAAGCCTCAGGCAGCCCAAGTCCAGAACTGGCTCTGCAGGGTGAGGATGGGCATGTGCCCTGGCCCAAAGCCCAGTTGCACCACCTCCCACACCAGCCAATCTGGGGGTGGAGGGGGCAGGGCCAGTGAGAATGAGCTGGCAGTCCCTGCAGGCACCTGGGTGGCAGGAGGGGCAGGCAGGAAGGAGGCTCAGACCAAGTCATACAAACAGGCTTCATTGTGAGCGGGGGTGGGGGTGGGGGCGAGGGTGGGGTGGGCAGTGCGCATCAGTCTTCCTTCAGACTCCCAAACACGGCAGCCGGCACACTCTGCTGCTCCAGCCGCACCTCTGGAAGGTGGAGAGGAATGGTCACTTGGCAACTCTCCAAAAGGGGGTCCAGTTCCTGCCCCCCTCTCCACCCTGCTGGGCTGGCCGGCCCCTCACCATTGGGCTCCAGGTCCATCTCGTCCTCGTCCTCGTCCTCGCCCAGCTCGATTTCCTCCGGGTTGGCCTGTTGCGCTAGCTCAGCCAGTTCCTCCCGGGACGCATCGCTCCTGGGGCGGGTGGGAGTCACTGTTCGGTGGGTCTGGCCACCTCTCTGGCCTCCGCAGGAACCTCCCTCCTGGGGAAGAACTGGCTTGCTCCCACCCCATCCCCGTCCGCCCATCCTCACCTCACAAACAGGATCTTGCTCTGGGCTCGTGGAGGCTGGTCATGCTCGGCCTCGGCTGCCAGCTGCTCTGCCCGCTGCTCTAGTAGCTTCATGTCATCCATGCCACTCTGCCCAGGGGCAAGGTCGGACACTGGGAAAGCGGGAGGGGCATCAGACACGGTGGAGGGCTCTCTCCACAGCCACACCATGTGGAGAGACCCCACCTGTCCCCGAGGCTCAAGGAGTTCCTGGTTTCAAGTGGGGAGTCAGGGCGCTGAACCTGCTGCTCCCAGTTCCAGAAGGTCAAGGCTGGGTAGAGGGCGGAGGCAGGACCCAGAGGCCCCGAGACAGGGGAGTGTGTTGCCCCGGGGTGGACCCAACCAGGGTGAAGGGTGGCTGCAGCTGCTCACCGGTGCCTGTCGCGCTGCCCGACACCTTGAGCATCTGCGAGGCCATGAAGTTGACCTGTGTGTTGTAAGTGGCCTGCACACTTCGGCGGATACGCAGCATCTCCCGGATGGTGTCCTCGTTGCCATGCCGTACCTCGAAGTCCTTCCATGTTTGCCAGAAGGCCCCAGTTGTCTGTGGAGTGGGGGGGGGGGGGGGGGGGGGGTGGCCTGTGTAGGAGCTGGCCAGCTCAGCTGCCGCCTCCCCACGCTCACCCACTGCCTTGGGCTCATGCCTACCCGAGGGTCACAGATCTGGGAGCAGAAGCTGTAGATGGCCCGGGCACGGTCAATCTCTCCAAGCTTACACTCCATGTCCGCAAACCGCAGGCACATCTCCCGGGCGTGCTCGTCCGACAGCACCTGGGTGATGCCGATCACCAAGAACAGCATGAGGTGGGAGGAGAGCTGCCACAGGAGGTCCCAACACAGCAGGCTGGTCCCTGAGCTTCCAGAATGCTCTCTGCCAGCCCCCAGGTCCCCTCCCATCTTCTAAGGCAGCCGTCGCCAACCTTTCGGACCTCACCGGTTGGCAGCTGCTGTTCTAAGGGACCCATAGCCCCCTACCCCAGGTCCCTGCAGTGGGCACCTCAATGGCCTTCTGGTAGATGCTACGGGTGTGGGTGACTCCATATATCTCTGCTGCCCGCTTGATGTAGATGTTGAACATCTCGTACTGCTGGGCGGGCTCCACGGCCTGAGTGGCGCGCTCGTACACGGCCATCGCGTGCCGGGCCAGGCCCCACTCCTCCTCCAGCTGTGCGTACAGCAGGTACAGGGCTGTGGAGGACAAAGGCAGGTCAGAAGTCCGTGGCCTGGCCCCCCGCCCTACCACCCTTCACTGAGCCTCCTGGCCCTCCTCACTCTTTGCATATTTGGGGGGGCAACCATCCAGCGCCTGCTCAAAGAGGTCCCGAGCCCGCTCCAGCTTGCGGCCCCCATAGCGGGCGATGAATTTGGTCAGATAGGTGCTCCAGATGTCAGACACATTGGGCCACTTGAACAGCGAGATGCCACGCTCGTACGCCTGCTCAGAGGGGGAGTCATGTGTGAGTCCTCAGGGCAAGGACAGCCCACATCCCATCCCAACACCCCCCCCCCCCCCCAATATACACAGAGGCAGGACTCTGTGCTTGGGATGGAATGAACTATGACCCCTGAAAATCATGTTCAAGGCTAACTCCAATATCTTAGAATATGACTATATTTGGAGATAAAGTATTTAAAGAAGTAATTAAGTTAAAATGAGGTCATTAGGGTGGCCCCCAATTTAATATAATGGGTGTTCTTATAAGAGGAAACCCGGACACGTGGAGAGACACCAGAAACATGCACAGACACAGATGAACAGGTGAGCACAAGAACAAAGATGGTCATCTACAGGCCAAAGAGAGAGGCCTCGGAAGGAACGAACCCTGCTAACACCTCGACCTCAGACTTGCAGCCTCCAGATCGGCGCGGTAATAAATTGCTGTGCATCAGCCATGGCACTTGGTTACAGAAGCCTGCGCAAACTAACACAGGGCCACCCCTGTGCCCGGGCAGAAGCACTGCTGTCTGGGCTCTCCTCACCTTGAAGCTCTCCTCGAAGTACTTGTGCTCCTCCAGGAACATGGCGTAGTTGATGACGATCTGGGGGGTAGCGATGCGCAGGTCCAGAATACGGTCATACACAGCCTTGGTAGACTGCAGGGGCAGGGGCAGGGGCAGGTCAGAGCACATCCTGGGGCTGAGTTGGCAACCCCACCACTCTCCCATGATGCATTGGGCTCACCTGAAAGGTGCCAAGGCTTTCCTCCAAGTCGGCAAGCATGGACCACACCTTCAATGATTTGTACACACGGTTCTGCACAGGCTCTGAGCCATCAAAATACTCAGCCCGGCGGGCGGGCAGTGCTGTTGCCTTCTGAGAAACATACCAGAGAGGGAAGCTGGGAGGGTGGGTCCAGACTGGGTCACACCCCCCATACTTCCCTCTCCAAAACCCCCGGGGTGTTTACCCGCAGCAGCCGCAAGGCCTGGTCGTAATTCTCGTGCCGGAGCTCCAGTTCACCACACTCACACCACACACTTGCCAGGTCATCCACTTGCTTGAAGCTCACCTTGGTGGCCTTCTCCAGGATGATGCGGGCCTGATGAGGCAGGCAGAGGTCGGGCTGAGACCCTGCCCACCCACCTGCCTGAGTTCTCTGAACAAGGACACATCTACACACATACACACTGCAAATGGACTCACATCATCCAGCTGCCCATTGTCCTCATAAAACTTGGCAAATGCAACCCACAGCGTATGGGGTTTGCCTGTAGCCTTGAAGGGGTCCACTGTCTGCACAGCCTCCGTGTACGTGTTGATGATCTGTGTGGGAGGGGCAGGGGTTAGGCCGGACAACTGGGGCCATGGCAGCGAGGGTGGGGTGGGGCTGAGGGGGCAGGGCCATCACGCACCTCCCGGGGGCGGCCCTGGTGCAGGGCCACACGCTTGTGCCACTCATGGACGTGGTGCGGGTTCTGGCGCAGCAAGACGCTGTTGAGGAGCAGGGGCCGCCGGCTGATCAGCTGCTCAAAGCGGGCCAGGCGCAGTTCCAAGTCCACGTCATCTGGGACCACGGGGAGGGCCAAGGGAGTGGGGTTGAGGGACCCAGCACACACTCACTTCCATCTCCCAGCCCTCTCCCCCTCCAGCCCTTGGTCCAGTGCTCAGACCTTCCAGAGTCGTCCCGTTGTCCACTCTGCACTCCTCCCCTGAGCTGCCCTCACTGACCCCACAAGGCCACCCTGACCCCACGCTCACTCCTAGCCCCCGTCATTCCCCCTAGCTCTCCTTCCCTGCCATCCTCCAGCCCTCCCTCTCCACCCGGCCTATGTCCAGCCCAAGCTTGAGATGTATCCTCAGTTGGGTTTACTCCACAAGATCCCCTGCACTGCCCATCCATCCTCCCTCCCTGATGGCCCGACTGACCCCAAGACACACTTCTCCACCGTCCCAGCCCCTTGGATCTCCCCCAATACTGCAGGCTACCCCCGTCCACTCTCCCTACCAGCCCAGCTTACCCTCTTCTTCCCGCCCCAGCTCCGAGGTGGTCTCCATCTTCGCTGCGATCATGCTCTCCTCGAACTGGGCATAGCTGTCAAACACCTGCGTGAAGTCCCGCACGGTCATCACGGTCCGGATGGCCTCCTCGTACACGTCCCGAGCCTGTGGGCGGGAGTCGGGAGGGGTGAAGTGGTGGCATGGAAGAGGCACTGCTTCCCCTGCCCCCCAAACAGACCCAGAGATCCAGCAGCACTGCCCTTGGCAGCAGTCCCAAGTTGGGACCCTGGGGGGCCTTCCCCTGGGCCTGCTCAGCTCCATCAGGCTCGAGCAGTGACGCTCAGCAGAGCCAGGCTGGAGACATCCCCTGCCCTGACGGAGTGACCCAGGGACCTTGGCTCCTCCTCAGAAAACCGAGTGACAGCCCTTCATGCTAGTCACTGTGAGGTGCAAGGAAGACACATGTCAAGTACCTGGCACCCGGATCCACATTGCAGGGACTCGAAACAGCTCAGCCACAGAAGGCTCAATTGTTGCTACTAAGCACCTGTTATGCCCACCTGACCTCCCCTTCTCCAGCTCAAATTCTCCCAGATACCTTGGCACCCCAAGCTCAGGCTCCATCTCTCCACCCCTGCTCCTGACTGGTCCTGCTCCTCTGCCTCCACCGGCTGCTGGCTTGTCTCCTGCTGCTAGCCTTGGCCGGTACATTCTACTGGAAGCGGCAGCCTGAATGGCCATTGTCCAATGGATACCTGGTCACGCCTCAAGACTGGCTGGGGGCTCCGAGTGGGACACATTCAGCCTCTCCTCAGCCTGTAAAGCCCTTCCCACCATTCCTTAGCACTTTGCCGCCCACTTTCTCCACTCAGCCCAGCTCCCGTCTACTCCCTTCCCCCAAAGCTCCAAAACCCCACGCCAGCTCCTCTCGGGATCTCTCAAAGCCCTACGTTTCTCTGCCCAAGGATGAGGGCAAGATAAGATGGACACTGTAAGAAATAAACGGCCCTAGCCGGTTTGGCTCAGTGGATAGAGCACTGCCCTGTGCACCTTAAGGGTCCTGGGTTCAACTCCGATCAAGGGCACACTGATCTTGGTTGCAGGCTCCCCCCTGGCCCCGGCCCTGGTTAGGGCTGATGCAGAAGACAACCAATCAATGTTTTTCTCTCATATCGATATTTCTGTCTTTCTCTCTTTCTTCCACTATCTCTAAAAATCAACTGAAAAATATCCTTGGGTGAGAATTTTAAAAAAAAATTAATTAATTAATTAATTAATGGAACCACTTTAAAATGGAGATGGAGCCTAGCCAGCATGGCTCAGTGGTTGAGTGTTGACAATGAAACAGGAGATCACAGTTCAATTCCCAGTCAGGACACATGCCTGGGTTGCGGGCTCGATCCCCAGTAGGGGGCATGCAGGAGGCAGCCAATCAATGATTCCCTCTCATCATTGATGTTTCTCTCTCTCTCTCTCTTTTTTTTTTTTTAATATATATACTTTATTGATATTTTACAGAGAGAAAGAGAGAGAGATAGAGAGCTAGAAATGTCGATGAGAGAGAAACATCGGCCAGCTGCCTCCTGCATACCCCCTACCGGGGATGTGCCCGCAACCAATGTACATGCCCTTGACCGGAATCGAACCTGGGACCTTTTAGTCCACAGACTGATGCTCTACCACTGAGCCAAACCGGTTTTAGCAGATGTTTCTCTCTTTCTTTCCCCTCCATTCCTCTCTGAAATTAATAAAAATTAAATTAAAAATAAAAATGGAGATAGAGCTGCCATCCCAGAGGAATTGCCTAGCACATCTCACTCTTCAAACCTTTGGAATGTGAAAATTGGGCAAAATAATGCTTGGATTGGGCCTAGAGCACAATTATATACCAAATAACTGTTTGCAAAAATAACAAGAAAGCAGATGTGTCTACCAGACTAAAAATTAAAAACATTCTGTGGAATTAGCAAAACTAAGTTAGCTAATTTGCACCCTTTCTCAAAAACCCAGTGCATGTCTCCTAATCAGAACTCTGTTTGGGTTTCTGTCCGAATCAGTGATTTCTGAATAGGTATTCTTTTGGATTGCAAATAAATGCTTATTGCTTCTCACTTTGGCCTTTTATTCTTAGTTTAACATATCTGGGGTCAGAAGTGGGATCTAAAGTGGCCTTACCTCCATGGACTGGCATTCCCTGGAAGAACTGGGTACCTACTGGGCCTAGTCTGCACACTCTGCTTCCATGGATAGCTGCTTCCCCAACCATGAGAGCTTCTTTGGTATGAAAATCCCTTTTTGATTGAGGTAAATGACTTTGAGATCACGAGGGGTTTCTAACCAGGGACGACTGTCCTAATGCCAGCAGGAATTTGCTACTGCACGAGGGCTACAACTTGGAGCCTGCTACCACAGGAGAAAGAATATTTTTTCCTCTGGAAGGACTTTTCCCAGCCCTGATGCGTGTGGGAAGTGCCTGGGAGGTAAGCAACCTACAGGCATCCCTCCCTGATGCATAAGCACTCACTTTGTTCTCACTCATTGGTTTCCATTCCTGTTATGTTGTCATAAGAAAGATTCCATAGGGAAAGACACATGACTCCTATAAGTCCTTGCCCAGGCCAGCCCCCGCAAAATGATGAGGTTGCAGACCTCCTAGACTGGCATCTACTTAGTAAACAAACAACCTGGGCTTTCAGTTAGCATCACTCGTCTTTACGTTCCGCCGTGGAGACTTTCAGGAGACTTTGTCTCTACTACTGGATCTTCACCTTCCAAAGTCCTCAAAAGGTACCGTCCTTAAAGTTCTAGCTAAATATATAGAGAAATATTTTGGCCCTTCACCTTGTGCCTTTGAATAGAATAGGCCAAATTAGCCAAAATAATTTGAAATTCTAACAGCCATTCAGGAAAACCTTGATATTTAACTCTATCTCAAACTTCTCTCCTCTTAAAAGAGAAGATTCCAAACATCTTGAGAACAAGAGAATACTCGCTTTAGTTGATATACAGAAGCTTCTAAAGGACAAAACAGGGTCCAAGATGGCATGGTGTAGGAAGACAGTGAACTCACGTTCTTCCATGACACACTGAAATACACACTATACAGAGAGCAATTACTCCTGAGAGACAACTGAGGGATGACTGAACAGCTTCTGAACAACAAATGAGAGAAAGAGACCAAATAGAGAAGGCTGGGATCTGCGGGAACTCTAGAATCAGAGGTGCTGGTGAGTACCACTGTTTATGTCCCACTCCACTTCAGTAAGGCGGGCAGGCGCTTTGGCCTCCTTCCAGATTGCTGCAGCCCATTCCCTTTCACACTGCCCAGAGCCCATTCTGGCTCTGAACGAAGGGAGTTAGCAGAATCAACAGGGCATCACCACACCCAACCTCCCTGCCTGAAGCTTCGCCAGCACACTGGGCACTGAAGGTACCTGCTCACCTCCAACTGGCTTGCAAAAAGCACCCAGCACACACAGCCTACCACACAGGTCGCTTCTACACAAAGTCACATTTTCAAGACTGGGAGAGATAGATATTATGTCTAATTAATATAAATAAACATATAAAGTCAAGCAATGAGAAGATGCCAGAATATCTTAAAAAAAAAAAAAAAAGCCTAATGAAATGGAGAGAAGTAATTTGCCCAATAAAGAATTCAAAGACTCCTAGCCAGTTTGGTTCGTCAGCCTGCAGACTGAAGGGTCTGGGCTCTATTCCAGTCAGGAGCACATACCTGGTTGCGGTCTTGATCCCCAGTAGGGGATGTGCAGGAGGCAGCCAGTCAATGATTCTCTCTCATCACTGATGTCTCTACCTCTACCTCTCTCTCCCTCTCCCTTCCTCTCTAAAGTTAATCTATTAAAAAAAAAAAAAAGAATTCAAAGAAAAAAATCATGAGGCTGCTCACCAAAATTGAGAGTGAAATAAAGGAACTTGCAGATTAGCCAATACAGAAGAATAGATCAGTGACATGGAAGACAAGCAAAAGGAAATAAACCTATCAGAAGAGCAAAAACAAAAAGAATTTTTAAAAATAAGGATAGCTTAAGGACCCTTTGGAACAACATCAAGCACCCAAATATTTGCATTATAAGGTTCCCAGAAGAAATAGAGAAAGGAACAGAATTTGAATAATGGCTGAAAACTTTCCTAACCTGGGAAGGAAATAGACATCCAAATCCAGGAAGCAGAGATCCAAACAAGATGAATCCAAAGAGATCCATACCAAGACATGTTGTTAGAGAGAGAGAATCTTGAAGAAAACAAGAAACAGTAAATTATGTCAAAAGGAAATTCCAAAAGGCTTTCGGCTGATTTCTCAGCAGCAACTTTACAGGTCAGAAGGGAATAGTAGGCCATCTTCAAAGTGCTGAAAGAAATAAATCTACAAACAACTCCAAGACCATGTGGATTCTGGCAACAGAGAGGAATTGACAGAACTACTCCAACCATGAAGACGGAAGAGAAGCAGTCCAGAGATGGAAGTCACTGACGACGCCTCGCCATAATAGCAGTCAGCAGCTGTGTGTCACTGCAGGTTGCACAGGACCAAACCAGAGAGGGTCGGACCTGCATCACCACCATTTGCCCACCATCCAGAACTGAAATATCATTGCTGACATGTACACATAAGGAACTGTTTGACATTGAAATTGGGTCTCAAAAGAACTGGTGGCCCAGAAAGAAACTCACTACAGACTGATTCATATGCCTTTCAGCATAACGATTATTGCTTGTCTCATTTTGATTCTTATAAGTATATTTCCAGTAGGACATGATCTCACTCATCTAGGGAAAATGGTGAACAACACAGACTGATGAACAAGAGACTCAGAGATAAGGAGCCATGGGTCAGACTGTTGGGCCTCAAAGGGAGGGTGGGGATAAAAGGGAGAGATCAACCAAAGGACTTATGTGCATACCTATGAGCCTAACCAGTGGTCAAGGACAATAGGGGGGTGGGGGCATGAGTGGGGAAGGGTGGGGGATTGGAATGGAGGGTTGAGGACAAATATGTGATACCTTAATCAATAAATAAATTTTCAATAAATTGTAAAAAAAAAGAAAAGAAAAGAAGAAAAGAAAGAAAGAAAGAAAGAAAGAAAGAAAGAAAGAAAGAAAGAAAGCTACAACCTAGAATAATTTACCTGGCAAGGTTATCATTCAGAATTGAAGGTTAAATAGTTTCACAAAGTGAAGTATGTTCCATTTCCTGCTATAATTATTTTTCAGTCAGACTGCAATGTCAACAGTTACTGCCTCATTCTTGTCAGCTTAAACACAAATGCCATCACGTTTTCTTGAAAAGAAATTAAAACATAGGTATTTTGAAGTGCTAGGCTTATACTTTATTGGAATAGATGTGTACAGCAATAAGCAGGTTTTCAAATCCATTACTAGTTTGTGTACAAATGTAATTATGTTCATCGTGTATGTATTATACAATGAGCACACATAAGTAGTAAAGGCTACTTACTATTGTTTCAATGCAAATAATCACATCTCATTTTTTTTTTTATCATCTTGTATAATAAAAGCCCAGTGACCAAGCGGCAGAACAACCGGTCAACCAGTCGCTATCACACGCACTGACCACCAGGGGGCAGATGCTCAAGGCAGGAGCTGCCCCTTTGTGGTCATTGCACTACCACAGTGGGAGCGCTGCTCGGCTGACGGGAATGAGTGGCTGCTCCCGCTGTGAACCCTGAGGCGCCAGGCAGGAACCCAGGCTGTGATCATCACCTTGCCCTAGGATCCTCCTTCTTGCTCCCTGCCGCCTCCTCCCGACACCCACAGAGCTGACCCCGGAGGCTGGGAAGCTGGCTCGTGAGACTGAGGCCTACTCCGCTGCCTCTGTGTTCTATTGTCCCTGGGCCCGGCCCTGACCGGGTCCCCTGGAGAGGCGAGTGCTCCAGCTCCACAGAAGATGCTGGACCAGGGAACAGCCACTTAGAGGGTGGGTCCACAGCTGTTCAGCTGACTGGGATGAGCAGCGCTTTCACAGTAGGCCGATCCCCACATACCAAGCCCCTCCACCAGTGCATGAATCCCGTGCACTGGGCCTCTAGTGTTAAATAAATGTTGAAGTTCTTTAAAAAAAAAGTCCCAGATAGGCAAAAATGAATAGAATTCATCACCATCAAACCAATTTTACAAAAAAATGTTAAAAGTCTTCTTTAAGCAAAAAAAAAATAAATAAAATCATAAATAAAAGAGAAGTTACAACATAAATACAAAGAATTGTTAGAGTACTACAAACAGTTAAATTTAGCAGTCCATCGCCTTAACCACTCAACCACTTTGTCAGCTTACAAACAGTTAAATTTAAACAAATTCGATAATCTAGAAGAAATGGATAAATTTTTAGAAGTATATAATCTTCCAAGACTGATCCAGGAAGAGATAGAAAATCTACACACACTGATTACTAGCAATGAAATGGAAGCAATAATAAAAAAAACTCCCAAAAGCCGAAACCGGTTTGGCTCAGTGGTAGAGCGTAGGTCTGCAGACTGAAAGGTCCCAGGTTCGATTCCAGTCAAGGGCATGTACCTTGGTTGTGGGCACATCCCCAGTAGGGGGTGTGCAAGAGGCAGCTCATTGCTGTTTCTCTCTCATCGATGTTTCTAGCTATTTCTCTCCCTTCCACTCTGTAAAATATCAATAAAATATATATTTTTTAAAAACTCCCAAAAAATAAAGTGCGGAATTAGATGGCTTTATAGGTAAATTCTATTAAACATTAAACAAGAATTAATAGAGATCAATCGAAGGACTTCTATGCATGTATATAAGCATAACCAATGGACGCAAAACTCTGGGGAGGAAGGGCATGTATTGGAGTGGGGGAGGGCAAATGGTAAGATATGTACACATATAATACCTTAATAAAAAAAATAACAACATAATAAATTTTAAAAAAGAATTAATACGTATTCTTCTTATACCATTTCAAAAAATTAAAGAGGGAGGAGCACTTTCAAACTCATTCTACAAAACCAGCATTGCTCCGATACCAAAACCAGACAAAAGTATTACAACAAAAGAAAATTATAAGCCAGTAAACCTTGATGAACACAGATGCAAAAATTCTCAACAAAGTATTAGCAAACCAGATTGAAAAATACATTAAAAAGATTATATACCATGAGCAAGTAGGATTTATCCCAGGGATGAAAAGATGGTTTAAAATCTGTAAATCAATCAATGTGATACATCACATTAACAAAATAAAGAATAAATATCACAATCATCTCAATAGGCACAGAAAAAGCATTTGATAAAATTCAACATTCTTTTATGATAAAAAGTCTCTGTAAGTAGATGTAAAAGGAACATGCCTCAACATAATAAAGGGCATACATGACAAACCCACAGCTAATATCATATTCAGTGGTGAAAAGCTGAAAGCTTTTCCTCTAAGGTCAGGAACAAGACAATGATGCCCACCATCACCCGTCTAGTCAACATGGCGTTTAAAGTCCTGCCACAGCAATCAGACAAACAAACAAACAAAACAAAACAATGGGGGGAGAAAACTAAAGAAAAGGCATCAGATAGGAAAAAAGTAAAACTCTCACTATTTGCCTTTGATATGATACTATACATAAAAAAGACTCCACCAAAAAGAATTAAGAAAGCACTCCCAGTTACAGTTGTATCAAACATAATAAAATACCTAGGAATAAATTTAACAAAGAGGTTTACTCTGAAAATTATAGGACAGTAAAGAAAGAAATTGAAGAAGACACAAATAAATAGAAGGATATACCATGCTCATGGACCAGAAGGATTAATGTTGTTAAAATGTCCTTACTACCTAAAGCAATATACAGATTCAAAGCAATACCTGCTAAAATATCAATGGTTATCTTCTAAAAACTAGAACTAATCCTAAAATTTACTTGGAACTACAAAAGACGCTAAATAGCCAAAGAAACCTTGAGAAAGAACAAAGTGGGAGATATATACTCCCTGATTTGAAACAAAGATACAATAATTAAAACAGTATGGTACTGGTATAAAAACAGATATATACTAGCATATCAATGGAATAAAAGAGAGAGCCCAGAAGTAAATCATCACTTATATGATCATTAATTTATGGGAAAGGAGGCAAGGATAAACAATGGGTAAAGTGAAATAAATCACACATTAAACCACAAAACCAGTCTCAATAACTTAAAAAATAAACATGCCAAATGTCTTTTCAGACCATAATCTCAAAACACTAGAAATTAACTATAGGAAGAACATTGGAAAGCACACTAATATGTGGAGAAAAACCAACATGCTACTAAACAACAAATGGATCAAAGAGGAAATCAAGCCATGGCTGGTATAACTCAGCTCTCTGAGCCTCGTTCTGTGCATGGAAAGGTCATGGGTTTCATTCCATTCAGGGCACATGCTCAGGTTGTAGGATACTGGGTAGGGGTGCATGCTGGAGGCAACAACTCAATGTTTCTCTCTCACATTGATGTTTCTCTCTCTTCTTTTCTCTCTAAAAATCAGTAAAAATCTTTTTTGTTTTTTTAAAGAGGAAATCAACAACTTTGAGACAAAGCCCTTCAACAATTGATGTTGGCAAAACTGGACAGATACATGCAAAAAAGTAAAACTGGACAACTTTCTCACTTCATATAAAAAATAAACTCAACACAGATTAAACCTTTAAATGTAAGATATGAAAATATAAAACTCCTGGAAGAAAACATAGGCCAATAAACTTTTCCAATCTTTTTAAAAATATAATTATCTTTTAAAAAATATATTTTTTCATTGATTTCAGAGAGGAAGAGGGAGACAGACAGAAACATAGATGAGAGCCCTAACTGGTTTGGCTCAGTGGATAGAGCATCGGCCTGAGGACTCAAGGGTCCCAGGTTTGATTCCAGTCAAGGGCATGTACCTTGGTTGTGGGCACACCCCCAGTAGAGGGTGTGCAGGAGGCAGCTGATCGGTATCTCTCTCTCATTGATGTTTCTAACTCTATCCCTCTCCCTTCCTCTCTGTAAAATATCAATAAAATATTTTTTTTTAAAAGAAAGAAACAGATGAGAGAAAATTACTGATGGGCTGCCTCCTGGACGCCCCCTCCTGATGATTGAGCCAGCAACCCAGGCATGTATCCTTGACCGGAATCAAACCTGGGCCCTTCAGTCTGCAGGCCTACGCTCTATCCACAGCGCCAAACTGGCTAGGGCTCTTTTTCAGTCTTAATGTCTTTTTGGACATGTCTCCTGGGGCAAGGGCAACAACAACAAAAATAAATGGGACTACATCAAACTAAAAGTTTTCGTAACCATCAACAACACAAAAAGACAACATACTGAATGGGAGAAGATATTTGCAAATGATACATCCAATAACACATTATTATGCAATGTATATACTGTATATATAAAGAACTCATATAACTTACCACCATAAAAACAACCAACCAATTAAAAATGTGCAGAGGGCTTGGCTGGGCTCAGTTGGTTGGAGCATCATCCCATACACCAAAAGGTGGAAGGTTCAACCCCAAGTCAGGGCACATAGCTAGGTTTCAGATTAGATCCCCATTTGGGACTCGTGGGAGAGGCAACCAATCAATGTTTCTCTCTCCCTCCCCTCCTCTGTCTCTAAGAAATCAATAAACATATTTTTAGGTGAGGATAAAAAAATAATTAGTAAATAATTATTTGATAAATGAATAAAAAGATGTGACACACACACACACACACGTAGTTGATCATTATTCAGCAATAAGAGAATGAAATCTTGATATTTGTGACAGACCTAGAAGGTATTATGCTAAATGAAAAAAGTCAAGATAAACACCATATGATCTCATTTATGTGTAGGACCAAAAAAAACATCAAACATGAATAAACAAAACAGACTCACAATATAAAGAACAAACTGACAGTTGCCAAAAAAAAAGGGGGGGGAGTGGTCAGGGAATGGTTGAAATAAAAAAATTAATTTTTAGAAAAGACAAAATTAAGAAATAAATAGCTCTAAACAGGATCCTGAGTCATCTAAGTAGGCACTTTAAAATTTGTTTGTCCATGCCGAGACTGGTTTAGCTCAGTGGATAGAGCGTCAGCCTGCAGACTGAAAGGTCCCGGGTTCGATTCCAGTCAAGGGCATGTACCTTGGTTGCGGGCACATTCCCAGTAGGGGGGTGTGCAAGAGGCAGCTGATCGGTGATTCTCTCTCATCAATGTTTCTAACTCTCTATCCCTCTCTCTTCCTCTCTGTACAATATCAATAAAATATATTTAAAAAAAAAATTTGTTTGTCCTACTGAAACCAGTTTGACTCAGTGGATAGAGCATTGGTCTGTGGACTGAAAGGTCCCAGGTTCGATTCTGGTCAAAGGCATGTACATTGGTTGCAGGCACATCCCCAGTAAGGGGTGTGCAAGAGGCAGCTGATCAATTATTCACTCTCATCATTGATGTTTTTCTCTCCCTCTTTCCACTCTGAAATCAATAAAAGATATTTTTTTAAAAACACAATTGACTGAAAAGATTCCCTTACATAAGTACCTGTCCTTCAGCCTCACTAAAACTTATTTCTCAAGGAAAAATAAAAATCTTAAATTTCTTCTCTAATAATAGTAAAAGCCTTATCTATCTGAACAAATTTATTCCAACTGTTACAAATTAGTGGGTTTTTCATTTATTGTACCTGTCTCATGACTGAATTTTAAAATTGAAAATATCAGATCTCTCCCATCATGGATGTTTCTATCTTCTTTCTTTCCTCTCTGAAATTAATAAAAATATATTTTTAAAAATTATTTCCTATGCTCTTCATCATATATTTAACTGTTTAAGTAAACAAAGTCTTCTTATTAAGAGAACTAAATTTTGCTTACAACTATCAGTATTTAACTTTTTATACTTGCCTGTGTCATCTTTGTCACCATGATTAAGTATCCTTACACAATTACCTATGATCGTATTTGCCCAAATGTTTTTCTTTTCTTTTTGTTTTAAAGACTTTTGATGTAGAATCTAATGAACAAAATAAACTGACGAACAGAACCAAACAGAGGCATGGGCACATGGAACAGACTGACAGCTGTAAAAGGGGAGGAGAGAGTGGCACTAGATGAAAGAAGGTGAAGGGAGTAACCAGAAAATAATGTAGACACAGACAACAGTGAGGTGACAGCCAGAGGGAAAAGGAGGTGGGGACTAGGTGGAGGTGGGCAAAGGGGAGGAATGGGGATGGAAAGAGACTTTACTTGGAGCGACTGGTACACAACGCAGTGTTCAGGTGATATTTTACTGAATTATACACTTGAAACCTGTATGGTTTCGCAAACCAATGTCATCCCAATAAATTCAATTATTTTTTTAAAAAGTTAATTCCCCACCTAAAAAACAAAAAATTTTTATATGCTTGACAAACTTCCCAAAATTCAAATATTAAATAGAATTATTTTCTTGATCTGAAAGTGAGATTTTACAAAAAGGACTTTGGAACATTTCAAAGGATATATCCCTCCCCCTTCTTATAAAAGATAAATATTGCCCTGGCCGGTGTGGTTTAATTGGTGGGGCACCGTCCCATGCATTGGAAGGTGATCTCCAGTCAGAGCATGTGTGACAGGATCAATTTATCTTGCTCACATTGATGTTTCTCTTTCTCTCTCCTTTCCTCCTTCTCTAAAAATCAATTTTAAAAAATTATATATATATATATCCAACTAGACTTATTTGGTATATTAAATTACATGGGAAGCATTGTTAAATAAATGATGCTAACTAAACCCTTGATTATATTTGTGTAGGTGTTATTAACATAAATATCCTAGAAATTATGTAAAATTCGAAAAAATCTGATATATCTTAATATGTTAGAAAACTTACATTCTTTCTGTCTCAAAGTTGTTTTTCCAGTCTCTTAAAGTTGTAAATCTTACCATGTGTTTCAACTGTAAATAATCAGGAGCTAGCCAAAACACACGCTACAGAGACTGAAGAAAAAAAAAAACTAGAGAGACTTTTTAAAAGTACAGACTACGAAAAAGATTGATGAACCGGACCGAAACAAGATGGCGGCCTAGGAAGTCTCCTAAGCTGCCACCTCCTCAGCAATTTGGAAAAAAACAACAGCTAAAATTGAAAGGGATAGCACCAGACCCACAGGAAAGCTGGCGAAATGGGAAGGCTACAACTAGACACAAAGCAGGATGCCGCTGCTGACATGTGGAGTTTAAAACTACTGTGAAACTGGACCTGCCGGAGCCGCTGCCGCCAGGAATGAGGAAAGCCAGACCTCGCTCCGCCCAGGGCCCAGGGAGTGGGCCAGCCCTGCCGGCCGCCATGGGAGCTGATGGGGGGCCTCCGCCGCGCCTTCCGCCCCTGCCTGGACGAGAATCCCTTGAGCGCAACCTCCCTGCCAGCAACCATCCCGGCCCGCAGGCATCCCAGCCCGCCCGCCGTGCTGGTCAGGAGTGGGCACAGTGCAGCGTCTCCCCGCCCACAGCCAGCTCGGCCCAGAAATGGGAAGGCTACAACTAGACACCAAGCATGGCGCCACTGCTGCCATGTGGAGTTTAAAACTACGGCGAAACCGGACCTGCCGGAGCCGCTGCCACCAAGAATGAGGGAAGCCAGACCTCGCTCCACCCTGGGGCCCAGGGACTGGGCCAGCCCGCTGGCCGTGGGAACCAGGAAGCTGATATGGGACCTTCGCTGCACCTTTGGAGCTGGCTCGGTGTCTCCCGGCCTGCGACCGGCTCGGCCCAGTCTCCGCACGCACCTTACTGGTGGGGAGCTGGCGCGGTGCCTTCCTTTTCTGACACCCGGTGAGTCCTTGCGTCGCCGCCCGCAGCTGGCTCGGCCCGGCCTCCGTGCACCGTGCTGGTGGGGAAATGGCGCAGCGCCTTCCCTTTGCGCCCCGGCGAGTCTTTCCGCCGCCACCACCAGCAGCCGGCTCCAAAGCTTCCGCCACTACCACCATGTGGATTTTAATACTACAGGGGAAATTGAGACACAGGAGCTACCGTTGCTGCCGCCCCTGCCGCCGCCCCCGCGAATGGGAATCCACCGAAATCAGAGCTCACTACGCCCCGGGCTCAGAGAGAGTGTGGCTTCAGAACTTAGACTCTGCGTCCACAGTAGATCCGCTTCCGCACCAAAGGAGACACCACTGAGGGGGAACTCTCCGCCCACAGCCATCTCAGCCCACCCACAACCTTCCCAGCACACCGCCGTGCTGGTGAGGAGCCGGCACGGCACCTTCTGTTAGCGGCCCCGGCGAGTCCTCCCTCAGCTGCCACATGGCCGAGCCGAAGCTCCCGCCACTGCCACCATGTGAACTTTAAAACTACAGTGGAAATTGAACCACAGGAGCGAATGTCGCTGCCACACCGGCCACTGCCACCCGCCACCGCCGCCGCAAATAAAGGAAATCCACTGAGAACAGAGCTCACTACACCCTGGGCTCAGGGAGTGGGCAGCCTCAGAACTTAGCCTCCGCATCCGCAGCTGCTCTGCTTCCGCACCGAACAAGACACCTTTGAGGGCGGTCTACCCGCCTGCAGCCATCTCAGCCCGTCTGCAGCCATCTCAGCCAGCTTGCAACCGTCCCAGCCTGCCCGCCATGCAAGCAAGGAGCTAGCGCGGCCCCTACAATATGTGACCCCAGTGCCCCGGAGGGGCCGTGTGCCCTGGGTGAGCCATATGTCCCAGGGGGCCGTGTGCCCTGGGTGAGCCGTGTGTCCCAGGGGGCCGTGTGCCCTGGGTGAGCCAAGTGTCCCAGGAGGCCGTGTGCCCCGGGGGCCCCTGTGCCCCGGGTGAGCCGTGTGTCCCACGGGAAGCAGTGGGACCCAGGGGGAGGGGCAGTGTGAACCAGAGGAGGAGTAGACTCTATTCATGTGGTCCTGAGATAGTCACCATAAAACAAGCAGACTGAAAAATGAGGAGCGGATTCTATTTATGTGATCCTGAGATAGTCACCATAAAACAAGCAGATTGTCAAATGACAGCAGAGAGGGGAAGGAGACCTGGGGGGATATAAGAGAACAACCGAAGGACTGGTATGCATGAATATAAGTACAACCAATGAACACAGAACTCTGGGGTGGGAGGGCATGAATGGGAGGTGGGGGGGGGGGGGCAATGGTAAGATATGTACACATATAATACCTTAATAAAAAAAATTGGGGGAGAAAAAAAAAGATTGATGAACCTCTAGCCAGGCTAACCAAGAAACAAAGAGAGAGGACCCAAATAAACAAAATTAAAAATGAAAGAGGTGAAATAACAACAGACCCACTGAAATACAAAGGATTGTTACAAAATACTATGAATAACTCTATTCCAACAAACTGGACAACCTGGAGGAAATGGACATATTCCTAGAAAAATACAACCTTCCAAAACTCAAACAGGAAGAATCTAAAAATCTCTATAGACCAGTGACTTGGGAAGAAATTGAAACAGTCATCAAAAAGCTTCCAGCAAACAAAAGCCCGGGGCCAGATGGCTTCACAGGAGAGTTTTACCAAACATTCAAGGAAGAACTAAAACCTATCCTCCTCAGACTATTCCAAAAAATTCAAGAGGAAGGAACACTTCCAAACTCCTTCTATGAAGCCAGCATCACCCTAATACCAAAACCAGATAAAGACAACACAATGAAAGAGAATTACAGGCCAATATCCCTCATGAACATAGATGCCAAAATCCTCAACAAAATTCTAGCAAATCGGCTCCAGCAGCACATCAGAAAGATCATACACTATGACCAACTAGGATTTATTCCAGGAATGCAAGGATGGTACAATAT
Source organism: Vespertilio murinus (assembly GCA_963924515.1). Taxonomy (NCBI): domain Eukaryota; kingdom Metazoa; phylum Chordata; class Mammalia; order Chiroptera; family Vespertilionidae; genus Vespertilio; species Vespertilio murinus. The sequence goes on from OZ004708.1 coordinate 100,398,940, forward strand.
CCGAAAATCAATAAACGTGATACATCACATAAACAAAATGAAAGAAAAAAATCATATGGTCATATCAATTGATGCAGAAAAAGCATTTGACAAAATCCAACACCCTTTCCTGATAAAAACTCTCAACAAGGTGGGAGTACAAGGATCATACCTCAACATTATAAAAGCTATATATGATAAACCCACTGCCAACATCATACTCAATGGGCAAAAACTAAAGCCATTCCTTCTTAGAACAGGAACAAGACAGGGATGCCCACTCTCACCACTCCTGTTTGACATTGTACTGGAAGTACTCGCCATTGCAATTAGACAAGAAGAGGAAATAAAAGGCATCCAAATCGGAAAAGAAGAAGTAAAGTTATCCTTATTTGCAGATGGCATGATATTGTATATAAAAAACCCAAAAGAATCCACCAAAAAACTAATACACTTAATAAATGAATTCGGCAATGTAGCTGGATACAAAATTAACGCCAGGAAATCTATGGCATCTCTGTACGCCAACAGTGAATTTACAGAAACAGAGACCAAAAAAGCAATCCCATTTATCATTGCAACAAAAAAATTAAGATACCTAGGAATAAACTTAACTAAGTAGGTAAAAGACCTATATGTGGAAAACTACACAACACTGAAAAAAGAGATAGAGGAAGATGTAAACAGATGGAAGAACATACCATGTTCATGGATTGGTAGAATCAACATCATCAAAATGTCCATACTTCCCAAAGCAATTTATAGGTTCAATGCACTCCCCATTAAAATACCAACAGCATATTTCACTGACCTAGAAAGAACTCTCCAAAAATTCATTTGGAACAATAAAAGACCCCGAATAGCCACAGCAATACTGAGAAAGAAGAGTAAAGTAGGAGGAATCTCAATACCAGATTTCAAGCTGTATTACAAAGCCACTGTTCTCAAAAACAGCCTGGTACTGGCACAAGAACAGACATATAGATCAATGGATTAGAATAGAGAATCCAGATATCAATCCAAAATACTATGCTCAGTTAATATTTGACAAAGGAGGCACGAATATACAATGGAGTCAAGACAGTCTCTTCAATAACTGGTGTTGGAAAAACTGGACAGATACATGCAAAAGAATGAAACTAGATCACCAACTTACACCATACACAAAAACAAATTCGAAATGGATACAGGACTTAAACATAAGACGGGAAACCATAAAAATACTAGAGGCATCCACAGGCAGCAAAATCTCAGACATATGCCAAAAGAACTTCTTCACTGATAGTGCCCCTAGGGCAGTGGAAGCTAAAGAGAAAATAAACAAATGGGACTACATCAAAATAAAAAGTTTTTTCACAGCAAAAGAAACCATCAACAAAACAAGAAAGCCCACTGTATGGGAGAACATATTTGTGAATGATATCACTGATAAAGGTTTAATCTCCAACATCTACAGACAGCTTATTCAACTCAATAAAAGGAAAATAAATGAGCCAATTAAAAAATGGGCAATGGAACTAAATAGAATCTTCTCAAAAGAAGACAGAAGGAAAGCCAAGAGGCACATGAAAACATGCTCAAAGTCACTACTTATGTGAGAGATGCAAATCAAAACAACAATGTGGTACCATCTCATACCTGTCAGAATGGCCAACATTAACAAATCAACAAATGACAAGTGTTGGCGAGGTTGTGGAGAAAAAGGAACCCTCGTGCACTGCTGGTGGGATTGCAGGTTGGTGCAACCACTGTGGAGAACAGTATGGAGCTTCCTCAAAAAACTGAAAATGGAACTCCCATTTGACCCAGTAATCCCACTCCTAGGAATATATCCCAAGAAAATAGGAACACCAATCAGAAAGGATAGATGCACCCCTATGTTCATAGCAGCACAATTTACAATAGCTAGGAGTTGGAAACAGCCTAGGTGTCCATTAGCAGATGATTGGATCAAAAAACTGTGAAACATCTACAAAATGGAATACTATGCTGCCATAAAAAAGAAGAAATTCTCATCATTTGCAGCAACCTGGAATGGATGGAATTGGAGAACATCATCCTGAGTGAAATAAGCCAATCAATGAAAGAGAAACACCACATGACCTCACTCATTTATGGATAATAAGGAACATTATTGGAGACCAAAACAAGATGGTGGCCTAGGCAGCCTCCTAGGTTGCCACCTCATCAACAATTTGGAAAAAACACAACAGCTAAAATCAAAAGGGATCGCACCAGACCCACAGGAAAACTGGCAAAATGGGAAGGCTACAACTAGACACCAAGCAGGGCGCCGCTGCTGCCATGTGGAGTTTAAAACTACGGCGAAACTGGCCTGCCAGAGCCGCTGCCACTGGGAATGAGGGAAGCCAGACCTCACTCTGCCCCGGGGCCCAGGGACTGGGCCAGCCCGCCGGACGTCTTAGGAACCAGGGAGCTGATACGGGGCCTCCGCCGCGCCTTCGGCTCCTCCCCGGACTAGAAGCCTGTTAGCGCGGCCTCCCTGCCCGCAACTATCCCGGCCTGTCCCAGCCCGCACGCTGTGCTGGTGGGGAGAAGGCGCAGCGTCTCCCAGCCCGCAGCCAGCTCAGCCCAGCCTCTGCACACGCTGTGCTGGTGGGGAGCTTGCGCAGCGCCTTCCGTTGGCGGCCCCAGCGAGTCCTTCCTCGGCCACCGCATGGCCGGGCAGAAGCTCCCGCCACTGCCGCCATGTGAACTTTAAAACTACAGTAGAAATTGAACCACAGAAGCAACCGTCGCTGCCACACCCGCCAAGGCCACCTGCCACCACCGCCGCCGCAAATAAAGGAAATCCACCGAGAACAGAGCTCACTACACCCCAGGCTCAGGGAGTGGGCGTCCTCAAAACTTAGCCTCCGCGTCTGCAGCTGCTCCGCTTCCGCACCGAACGAGACACCTTTGAGAGCGGTCTCCCCGCCTGCAGCCATCCCAGCCTTCCCGCCATGCTAGCGAGGCGCCTCCAATTCGAGACCCCAGTGCCCCAGAGGGACTGTGTGCTCTGGGTGAGCCATATGTCCCAGAGGGCCGTGTGCCCTGGGTGAGCTGTGTCCCCCAAAGGGGCCATGTGCCCCGGGTGAGACGTGTGTCCCAGGGGGCCGTGTGCCCCGGGTGAGCCGTGTCCCCCAAAGGGGCCGGGTGTCCTGGGTGAGCCGTGTGCCCTGGGTGAGCCTGGTGTCCCAGGGGGCCGTGTTCCCCAGGCGAGCCATATGTCCCAGGGGAAGCAGTGGGACCTGGGGGAAGGGGCAGTAAGAACCAGAGGAGGAGCGGACTCTATTCGTGTGGTTCAAAGATAGTCACCATAAAACAAGCAGACTGAAAAATGAGGAACGGATTCTATTCATGTGATCTTGAGATAGTCACTATAAAACAAGCAGATTGTCAAATGACAGCAGAGAGGGGAAGGAGACCTGGGGGGAGATAAGAGAACAACCGAAGGACTGGTATGCATGAATATAAGTACAACCAATGAACACAGAACTCTGGGGTGGGAGGGCATGTATGGGAGGTTGGGGGGGGGGGGCAATGGTAAGCTATGTACACATATAATACCTTAATAAAAAAAAATAATTATAAAAAAATAAATAAAATAAAAAAAGAACATTATAAACTGATGAACCATAAGATAGATATAGCGACAGTAAAGCAATAAGCAGACTAATTACAGCGGGGAGGGGAGGGAGATATGGGGGAGATAAGAGATCAACTGAAGGACTTGTACACATGCATATAAGTATAACCAATGGACACAAAATTCTGGGGAGGGAGGGCATGTTTGGCGGGGGGGGGGGGGGCATAGGTAATATATGTACACAGATAATAATTTAATAAAAAAATAAAAGTACAGACTACAATATACGTTCCTTTGTCTAAACTGATTAGTAAGAGAGCTAAGGTTCGTGTTTTTTTTTACAAAACTATTCTCAAAAATAAAGATGAGCCCGACTGGAGTGGCTCAGTGATTGAGAATCCACCCATGAACCAGGAGGTCACGGTTCAATTCCTGGTCAAGGTACATGCCTGACTTGGAGGCTGAATCCCCAGTAGGGGATGTGCAGGAGGCAGCTGATAGATGATTCCCTCTCATCATTGATGTTTCTATCTCTCTCCCTCTCCCTTCCTCTCTCTAAAATCATATATATATATATATATATATATATATATATATATATATATATAATGAAAAGATGAAAGAAAAATGACTGCATATAGAAAGCAGGACATGTTTTCAGTAAAAGAGGGTATGAGAAAGAAGACGCACTTTTGTTAAGGAAAATAGATGTGTTTTTTGGATAAGGAAAGATATAAAGGACATAGGTTCTTTGTTGTTATTTTTTTGGTAAAGAAAAAAGAAAGTAATTTTGTTTCAAAATAAGAATAAAAGTAGGCCAAAAGCTGAAAGGTGTAGGGAAGCTACAGAAAGTTTATGGAAAAGGGAAAGTCAATGGTGAAAAAGGAGACATATGTAATATTTTAAACAATAAAAAAATAAATATAAATAAATAAAATAAAATAAAATAAAATAAAATACAGGTTTCTGATAAACTTCCTGATTGTATCATTAAACTGGGTAAGGATTTGCAGAATACTAAGAAAAACTGAATTCATAAAACAGCTAACAGAAAGATCAAGATCAACACAACTACCCCAGCCAGTTTGGTTCAATAGACAGTGCATTAGCAGACAGGGTCCCAGGTTCGATTCTGGTCAAGGGCATGTGCCCATGTTGTGGGCTCAATCTCCAGTAGGGAACTTGAAGGAGGCAGTCAATCAATGATTCTCTCCCATCATTGATGTTTCTATCTCTCTTTTCCTCTCCCTTTCTCTATGAAATTAAAAACTGTATTTATATCTATATATCTATCTATATATCTATATCTATATCTATATCTATATATATATATATATATATATATATATATAAATTAATAGCATAAGACTGAATGAATTAGTGAGGATGAACATAATTTTTGTTGTGGATGAACATAATTTTTGTTGTGTTTTCTTTTATATGAAATATTACTGGGCTTTTAAAATCTTTGTTTTCCAGATATAAATTTTTTTTTCTCCAAAGCTACCCATGACCCACAATTTAGTCAATTATACCGTTGGTAAGCAGAACTGAAACATCTATCTTTATTTTTTTTTATTTATTAATATATTTTATTGATTTTTTTTACAGAGAAAGAGAGAGGGAGAGTTAGAAACATCAATGAGAGAATTATCGACCAGCTCCCTCCTGCACACCCCCTACTGGGGATGTGCCCGCAAGAAAGTACATGCCCTTGACCAGAATCGAACCTAGGACCTTTCAGTCCGTAGGCTGACGCTCTATCCACTGAGCCAAACCAGTTTTGGCTGAAACATCTATCTTTTTCTCCCTACTGAGATCCCTCTAAAATTTATAAACTCTTAGTATAAACCACACCTTCATTTTTTCTTTTCCCCTACTTTATTTCCTTTCTAGTTCCTTTAATATGTCACAAATAATATGCAAGGCCAAGCACTCAATATAAATACCTATTGTTTCCCCTTTTCCCTTAATTTCTACCTGGGAAGATAACTCAACCTACTTCATAGGCTAAATGTGCATCTGGCTGCACACACAGTCAAGGCTTTCAATGCCTGGGAATGTCAATTCCAATGAAGGTACCCAATTTGGAAGAATACTTTTTTCTTGGGCAGGTACTGCAATTAACAAATACATGATTAAAACTTATCACAAACTTTAGAGAAAACTGCTTGAGCTAGCGCCAAAGCAATAGCCAAACAGGAAAACTTTTTAAATTCCCTTGCACAGCCGAAACCGGTTTGGCTTAGTGGATAGAGCATCAGCCTGCAGACTGAAAGGTCCCAGGTTTGATTCCAGTTGAGGGCATGTACATTGGTTGCAGGCACATCCCCAGTAAGGGGTGTGCAAGAGGCAGCTGATCGATGATTCTCTCTCATCGATATTTCTAACTCTCTATCCCTCTCTCTTCCTCTCTTTAAAAAAATCAATAAAATATATTTTAAAAAATAAATTCCCTTACACAAATTATACTAGATGATAAAATTGTGCTTGACTATATTCTAGCTAATTAAGATGAGGTTTGCTGTGTTAATACTTCTTGTTACACTTGGATAAAATACCTTTAGTAAAACAGAGATGGAACTAGATAAATTTTGTGCATAAGTCAAATGATTAACCAGTGACACCTCCTGGTTCTCTAATACCTTAGCTAACGTCCCTCAAGCATTCCTCCTGGTTCAGATCTATTCTTCAATTTGAACTTAGCCTTTTATGTATTACTAGAGGCCCGGTGCATGAAATTCATGCATGGGGTGGGAGGGTGTCCCTCAGCCCAGCCTGCACCCTCTCCAATCTGGAACCCCTCGAGGGATGTCCTACTGGGCAGTCGGACATCCCTCTCACAATCCAGGATTTCTGGCTCCCAACTGCTTGCCTGCCTGGCTTCCTGATTGCCCCTAACCACTTCTGCCTGCCAGCCTGATCACCCCCTAACCATTCCCCTGCCAGCCTGATTAATGTCTAACTGCTTCCCTGTCAGCCTGTTTGCCCCCCAACTTCCCTCCTCTGCCAGCCTGGCCACCCCTAACTGCCCTCCCCGACAGGGTTGATCGCCTCCAACTGCCCTCCCTTGCAGACCTGGTCCCTCTCAACTGACCTACCTTGCAGGCCTGGTGCCTCCCAACTGCCCTCCCCTGCTGGCCATCTTATGGTGGCCATCTTGTGTCCACATAGGGGCAGGATCTTTGACCACATAGGAGCAGTTATCTTAATCTTGTGTGTTGGAGTGATGGTCAGTCTGCATATTACTCTTATTAAATAGGATAGACACTAGAGGCCTGGTGTATGAAATTCATGCATGGGGGGGAGAGGGGTGTCTGTAAGCCTGGCCTGCACCCTCTCCAATATGGGACTCTCTCAGGGGGTGTCCTACTGCTGGTCCAGGATCAGGCCTAAACCAGCAGTCAGACATCCCTCTCGCAATCTGGGACCGCTGGCTCCTAACCGCTCACCTGCCTGCCTGCCTGATCACCCCTAACTGCCTCTGCCTCAGCCCCTGCCATTGTGGCTTTGTCCGGAAGGATGTCCAGAAGAATGTCTGGAAGATGTCCAGTCTAATTAGCACATTACCCTTTTATTAGTATAGATTTTTGCTGTTATAAACATGTGTTTTGCATAGCTCAATGTTTTAAAAATACCACTCAGATACTAGTTGCTCAACATTTTGAAATGAGCACTAATGTTTATGAGACTTCATATCAGAAGTCTCAAGAAACTACAAAAGAATTTGCCTATGGAGGAACATGACAAAAAAGCTTTCTTCTGTTCCTCGTGTTGCTCAAATGTATGTACCTTAAGGCACTCCTAAAAAAAAACCAAAACCAAAACAAAACAAAACGGGGCAAAATAACCTATGACCTGGGCCTAAAGCAACTTGTTACCTAAACAACTGTTTGCAAAGATAGGAGAGAAGGTGTATGATGACTACCAGACTGAATATTAAAAACATTTTTTAGAATTAACACCTGTATGTTAGCTTTGTTGACCTATAGATATTACTCTCATCTACTGACAGTTGTTCTACTTCCTTTTCTCAAAAATACCCCTTGTCTTCACTCCTAGTTAAATAGTGTTTGGATTTTTGCCTGAATCATTGCTTCCCGAATAGCTATTCTTCTGGATCTCAAATAAGTGCTTGCTGCCTTTCACTTTTGCCTTTTATCTTTATGTTAACAGCACCAACATCTCAGGAGTGGGGAGTGATCAGCAAGTCAGACACCTGATTCCCCACAGGTGAGGATATACTGTTACTCAATTCAACTTTTCACACTGAGGCTTGGGGGATCCAGGGCCACACAGCCATGGAGAACCCAGGTATGGCTGACTCAAGCAGGCCTTCGGCAAGAGAAGCATGTGCATGAGGTGCGCATGTGTGCACGCTGGCACACCCACACCTGCACGTGTTTCCTGCTCACACCATGTCCACATGTGGCCTGAGTACTGGGCTTTGTCCAGCACTCAGTGTACCCACGCACCTTCTCAAAATGGCCACTGCGGATGTAGTAGTCGGCCAGTGAACACCAGAGCTTGCCCAGCTGGTCTGTGAAGCGGGTAAGGCCCCCTCGGATGATGGCGTCCACGTTGAGTGACTGCACCTTGTCCGGGTTCTGGGAGATGAGGTCACAGAGCTCGTGCCACAGCTGCAGGGTCCAGGAAGGAATGTCAGCCTAGTCCCTGAGTGGGTAAGCCCTCCAACTTGGCCCCATCTCCCCATAGGCCCACCTGGTAGTTGGACTTGCCAGCCTTGGAGACAAAGCGCTCATCATTCACCACGGTGGCCAGGCGCTGGGCAGCCTCATCCAACCGGTCGCTTGACTTGAGGTACTCGATATATTCCTCTGCGCTCTCGGGACTCAGCTGAGCATCCACACACCATGTCGGCAGTCAGTGGGGCCACAGAGACACACTGCTGTGCCTACCTCCCCACTCCATGGCTCTGAACCACCATGTCCTGGCCACACTTGGCCACGTAGGCCCTAGTGCTCTAGCCTCAGTCCCACAGTTTGCACCTTGACCTCCACACTGCCTGTTATACATTCCATAGCTGTATGTCTCCCACGGCTGCAGTTTCACTCTGGTTTTCAATATGGTCAGCTCATGTGAATCTGCTACCAGTTAGACTAACAGCCCCCAACAGGCAGGGTCTGTCTTAGTCACACTACCCTAAACTATTTAAAGAATAAACAAATAAATTACAAACAAAAGCCTGCCTGTCTCAAAGAGCCTTTTTCTCATTTATATCTGTTAAGTGACATCCTGCATGGAACGAGTGTCCCAGCGAGCCAGTGGGAAGCTCTTGACCTGGGGGACTGGCCCACCTGCCTGAGGCTGACCCCACCTCACCCCTCCATGGGCTTACCTTGAGGAAGCGCCGGTAGCCCCGCACGGCTGTCTCAGGTAGTGGGTGTGAGCGCAGGAAGCGCAAATACAGAGGCCAAATACGAGAGTGCTGCGTGATGGGCAGCGCCCGGAGGGCACGGTCGAAAGTGCGACGCGTGTGAGTGATACGGCCTTGGTCCACCAAGAACTGACAATAATCTAGCCATAGACGTGGCATCTAGAAGCATGAGGAGAGGCAGGGTCTTAGTTGCTGGCCCTACAGCATGGCTACAAAAACACCAGATGTGCTATGGCCAAGCCACAATGCAGCAGGACCCAGAAGGCTATCGCCCCGGGACTAAGTCTAGCTCAACCTCAAGTGCACAAAGGCAACAGGACTCCAACCCTCCTGCTTCATCCACCTCCCCACTCATCCCTCGGCCCAGTCCCCCCTCCTCCAACCTTGTGCATGAAAACAAAGGCCCTCTCGTGGCAGTTGTTGACATCTTCATAGGCAGGATCAGTCACACAGCGATGCTTCACCTGTGCCCTGCGTGCCTTCAGGTAGCGGTACCAGAGTTTGTAGCTGGAGGAGGCAGACATTGGTTGGTCAGCTTCATGGAGCACCAGAATCCTTCACCCTACCCCATAAGGCAACTGCTGGGAGAAAGAACCCGGGAGCAGTGACAAGCATCAGCAATGGGGGGATAGGCTGGGATATAAGGGAGGGTGTGCTGACCAATCGGAGGATATAAACTCAGTGACAGAACACATAGCAACCACTTGAGACCTACTGGCCAGCTGTTACAACTGGCCAGGTGGGGTTGGGGTAGGTAGAGCAGCTGAAGCCGTTCTCACCTGCAGGGCAGCAACTTCAGCGCTCGCTCGTACAGCTGATTGAGCCTGGGCTTCGGGGCCCCCTGCTTGAACTCAATGTAGCGGAGCCAGCATTTGACAGAAAACTGGTTCCGCATAATTTCCTCCTCATAGGGGAGATCTTCTTCATCCTGACAGGACGGGTGATGGGGAGAAGGAAGAATCGCCCTCAGAACCCCAGCATAGCACCATCCACTCCAAACTCCAGACCCTGACCCAGATCTTGGTGCCCATCCTCAGAGCCAGGTCCCAGATGCCCAAATAGGACTCCGGTCCAGACTTAGCCTCAGAATCTACTGCCACAATAGAACCCAGATCATCAGACTCCTCAGTCCATATAGACTGTCACCCAGACTTCACTTTTTTGGTCTTTCAAGTCAAGTTACCCACTCTCTGGCCCGGATACCAGACTCCTTAGGCTGTGTTGTCCAACACCAGCCCTCTGCCCTGGACAGTAAGCTTTATCTCCTCACAACATGCCTTTCCCTGGACACCAGGTCTTTGGCACTTCTTCAGGCTCCCACTAGCCAGTCTCGCTCAGCTGTGCCCAGAACTTGGAAGCTAGACCTTTACACAGAAGATAGGTATGGACCAGACACAAAGCGTTTAGCCCTAGACACTGGGGAAGAAAGTGAAGAAATAGTGAAGTAAATTACACATTAGGTGACAAAACAAACCTCAATAACTGAAAAAAGACTGAAATCATATCAAGTGTCTTTTCAGACTACAACTTCATGAAACTAGAAATCAACTACAGGAAGAACACTGGAAAGCACATAAATATGTAAAGACTAAATAGCATTCTACTAAACAATGAATGAATGGATCAGAGGAAATCAACCACCTTGAGACAGATCCCTTCAATAACTGGTACTGGGAAAACTGGACAGGTAAATACAAAAACGAAAAACTTTCTGCACCCCTAGCTGGCTTGGCTCAGTGGATAGAGCATCAGCCTGTGGACTTGGGGGGCGGGGGTGTCCAGGTTGTGGGCTCCATCTCCAGTGAGGGGCATGCAGGAGGCAGCCAATCAATGATTCTCTTTCATCATTGATGCTTCTATCTCTCTCCCTCTCCCCTCCTCTCTGAAATCAATTTTTAAAAAACATCACTAACACACACACTCAAAGTTTGTTTTGTTTTTTTTAAATATATTTTATTTATTTTTTACAGAGAGGAAGGGAGAGGGATAGAGAGTTAGAAACATTGATGAGAGAGAAACATCGACCAGCTGCCTCTTGCACACCCCCTACTGGGGATGTGCCCACAACCAATGTACATGCCCTTGACCGGAATGGAATCTGGGACCTTTCAGTCAGCAGACCAACGCTCTGAGCCAAACCGGTTTCGGCTCACACAAAGTTTTTGCATAGCAAAGGGAACCATCAACAACACAAAAAGACAACATACTGAATGGGAGAAGATATTTACAAATGACACATTAAATAATGCATGAACATCCAATATATATAAGGAACTCATACAACTGAACACACACAAAAAAACACCCCAAAAGCAATCAAACAATCTAATTTTAAAAATGTGCAGAGGACGTAAACAGACATTTCTTCAAAGAGAACATACATCCTGAAACACCAATCACACAGAATATATGCACCTTTATGTTCACAGCAACGTTTTCTACAACTAGTGGCCCTGCACACAATCCCTGCGCAGTAGTTCCCTGCCGCTTGCCTCAGCTGGCCGCCCCGCCCACTGCCACTGCAGCTCTCCGCTGCAGGTAGCTCGCTGCCCTGCCCTCCTGTAGCTCTCTCCCACTTGTAGCTTGCTGCCACGCTGTCCTAGCGATGGGTTGTCCTGCATCATGGAGTAACAACCATTTGCATATTACTTCTTTATTAAATGGATAGCTAAGATCTAAAAACAGCCCAAGTGCCCATCAAGTAGATAAGTGGGTAAAAAAGCTGTGGAATACCATGCAGCTGTAAAAAAGGAGGAAGAGGAGGAGGAGAAGGATCTCTTACTCTTTGAGACAGTATGGAGAGAAACCTGGAGACTATTATGCTCAGCAAAATAAGTCAGTTGGGGAAAGACAAATATCACATGATCTCACTTATATGTGGAATCTAAGAAACAAAATAGGTCCAGAGACATGGAAGCATGGAACAGACTGACAGATCTCAGAGGGAAGGGCTGGGTGGGGGAGAATGTTAACCAAAGAACTTATATGAATGTATGCATAGCCCATGGGCACAGACAATAAAGGCCTGGGGTGGGGCAGGAGCCAGGTGGAGGGGACAAAGGAGGAGAAATGGGGGACATCTGTAATATTCTCAACAATAAAAATTTTTAAAGAGCCAATAGACATGAAAATATGCTCAACATCACTAATCATCAGGGAAATGCATATCAAAACCACAATAAGATATCACATCTCTCCTGTCAGAATGATTACCACAAAAAAATCAACAAATTGCCCTACCTGGTTTGGCTCAGTGGATAGAGTGTCAACCCTCAGACTGAAGGGTCCCAGATTTGATTCCGGTCAAGGGCACGTGCTTCAGGTGCAGGCTCAATCCCCTGTCCTCATCAGGGCCCATGCAGGAGGCAACCAATCGCTGTGTCTCTCTCACATCCATGTTTCTCTCTCTCTCCTCCTCCTCCTTCCCACTCTCTCTAAAAAAATCAATCGAAAAATATCCCAGGTGAGGATTAACAACAACAACAAATCAACAAATAAGGCCTGGTGAGGATGTGGAGAAAAGGGAACCCGAGCACACTCTTGGTGCAAAGGCACAGCCAATATGGAAAACAATACGAAAGTCTCAAAAAATTAAAAATAGAACTACCTATGACCACCTCTGGTATTATCTGAAGAAAACAAAACCAAATTTGAAAATATATATGCACCTATACATTCACTGTAGCATTGTTTACAAACCAAGATACGGAAGAAGCCTAGGTGTTGATAGATGAATGCATAAAGATGTGATACACATATACGGTATACAGTTGAATATTATTCAGCAACAAAAGAAAAGAAAATCTTGATATTTGTGACAACTTGGATGGACCTAGAAGGTATTATGCTAAGTGAAATAAGTCAGAGAAAGATAAATGCTGTATGATCTCACTTATGTGTGGAATTAAAAAAAAAAGAAAACAGGATACAGAGTCTATATTACAGACCAGCAGTGGGCAAACCATGGCCCACGGGCCGAATCCGGCCCCTTAGGCTGTTCTATCCGGCCCGCGGAGCCGAAAGAGCGGAGGATTCTCTTGCTCTCCCCTCCGCTCCTTCACCAGCAGCCCAAGATGAGAGTGCCAGCATGGTCAGGTTGCTTTTGTTCCGGCCCTCCGGTCCAGTTTAAGAACCTATTGTGGCCCTTGAGTCAAAAAGTTTGCCCATCCCTGTTATAGACCATAGATATAAAGAACAAGCTGATAAAACACACAAAATAAATAAATAAATTAACAACAACACACAAGCTGATAGTTGCCAAAGCAGAGAGTTAGGGGGATTGATAAAAAAAAAAAAAGGAAGAAAAGAAATATCCCCAAACAAGAAAAAAGTAAATAAAGTTGGAGTCACTATAATCAAGCTAAATTACTAAAATCGAGTAGGTTGAGACATGAGGAAACATTCTATTCTTCTTTTGACTATCCTGGGAACTTGGCCTTTTGAACTTGCCAGCCCTGTGCCACTGCCTGGACAGACATCAGTTCCCTGTGTATCAATCAATACCTGGACACACACCGGACCTCCAATGCCCCCTTACTACCCCCTGAAGCGCTCATTATCCAGATCACCTGACAGGACCAGACCTGCCGCGGGCACCAATACTCCTGACTGCCTGGCGCCCATTACCCAGACCATCTGACATCTGACAGATAACCGTTCTCTTATCACGCTTTGGCTCTTCTGGATCCCACTGGCCATCGCCTGACCCGCTCCACACCAGCAGGTCTTTACTTATGACTCCAGGGTTCACCAAGCCCTTCTCCCAGATACTGTTACCCTCAGGACCGTTACTCAGAACATTAAGTCTTTACCACAGAAACCAGAGCCCTGGCCCGGCCACCTGGTTTGCTGCCTTTACTGCAAACACCAGACCTGTCAAGATTCAGCAGTTCGAATCCTCTCCTCTCCCGCTCCCCGCACGCTCCCATTTCCGCGCCAGGCCCGGGACGCCGGGCCCTTCACCTCCTCAGCAGCGCTGCACTCAGGCCGCCCGGGCTCTGGCACCAGACGTCTACTCCAGGCCAGCCGGGTCCGCACTCCGCCTCGAGCCCGTTAGACTCCTTCCCCCCTTGGGATGACATAGCTTTGGCCTAGATCCCCGGGGGAGTCAGGCCCCGACCCCCTGAAGCATCCAGGCTCTCTGTCCCGTTCCAGCGGACTCACAAAGACAAGGTCCGGCCGCTCCTGCCGCGAGAGTCGCGCCATGACCACCATTTTGCCAGCTCTCCAGCTTCAGCCAGAAGTCGCGTTATAATGACGTCTCTATCTGAAGACCCGCCCTCCCCAAGGCAGACTCATTTCCTATTGGCTGACCACGATCGGAGCGTGCAGTCGGGCCTCAGCTTTCCTTCATCTTCTTCATAGACCGGAAGTAGAGAGTGAGAGTGGAGATGACGTCATTGAACGCGACCAATCAACTACTGCGGTCGAGCCCGTGAGTTCTAATACGCCGCCGCCTGGAGGCTCGGCTTTCGACCCGAGCAACTTCGTTGCTTCAGAGAAGCGAAATGGGAGTGAAGTTGGAGGTGTTTCGGGTCAGTGGGCCCCAGAGCCGGTGGGCGGGGCGGGGTGTCTTCCCGGATCTGCAGAGAAGCTCTGAGAAGGAGGGCGCTCTGGGAAGAAAAATCCTGAGATTTGAAAAGGCCCTTGAGGGTTGGAAACCCAGAGAAGGAGGCTTCTGATTAGGGCGGCTCTAGTAGGGCTGGTGTGAGGAAAGGCCTCCTGAGAGGGGTGACCAGAGGAGGGGGCTCTGGAAGGAAGAAGGCTCCAGTCTCGGGAAGCTCTGGGGCTCCGGATTGGTGTGTGTATCTCTGGTAGGGGAGCTCCTACACTAGGGGTAGACGCTGAAGGATGAGGGGTTCAGCGTGCTCCCGGGCCCCGCCTTTGGGGGCGGGGACAATAAGGTAGGAGCTCTGGTGCTCCTGGGGCCAGGTTGTGTGTGGCCTCTGAGAGGGAGTCTCCCAGACTGGGAGGGAGCTTTCAGAAATAAGGTCTCCCAGACTCCCATAATCCTGGGGTTTTTGGGGGGCCCTGAGGAGGCGCTGCTGGGCTGTGCTAGCGGATGGTCTGCAGACTCTGAGCAATCTCTGCTCATCCCTTCCAGATGACACTGTACCTCACCTTCCCTGTGGCTATGTTCTGGATTGCCAACCAGGCCGAGTGGTTTGAGGACAACGTCATACAGCGAAAGGTGGGCACTGGGAGAGTGTTCATGGGCTTATGGGGGTGGGGGAGGGCGGGGGGCACCAAGTTCTGCCTTCCATGAGCTGACCTGTCATAAGTGTGGGGCTCTGGAGGCTTCTGGTTCATCTGTGACTTTATTCCCACAGAGGGAGCTGTGGCCACCTGAGAAGGAGGACCAGGTAAGTGGCATACTCTTCCTCTCACCAGAGGGACAGAGGGGCCTGGCTCCCTGTGACCAGGATGGGTTGGAATGAAAATGTTACCTGGTCGTGAGCAGGGAACTGAGAGCAGAGGACATCGAGGTTTCCTTACTGTCCTCTCCCCGAATGATGAAGCTGATCCCACGTGGACCTGCTTATAATTGGCACAGGGCTTCCAGTGTAGACACTGAAGTCTAAAGCCGTGGCGTGGGGGAGTGGGAGGCAGGATGATGGGAGAGGGGTCCAGGCTCTGAAGTGTGGCCCACCTCTTCCTCACCATCAGCGCCAAGAACTAGAAGAATTCAAAGCGAGGATACGGAAGCAGCGGGAGGAGAAGCTCCTTCGAGCTGCCCAGCAGAGCTCCGGAAACCCCCAAGTGCCTGCGTCCCATCCATGAAACAACACACACTCGATTCTTTCTCCTGGAAGTGTTTTATTGTCTGCTTTTGTGGGGCACCAGTAGGGTGCAAGATGGCTCAGGCCCTCATGGGGCTTGTGTCTGGGGCTGGGGGCTGCTGTTCCGACGGAAGCTGAGAGCAGAGGGGTCCGGAGGGGTGAGGAGGGGTTGGGGGCTGTGGGTCCCAGCTCGTTTCTGCACTCCGTCCTGTGGATGAAGAGGGGTCAACCAGAAGGAGAGGCCAAGGGCAGTGCTGGCCCGAGGTGACACAAGCATTGGAAAGTGCAGGTGGGAACTGTTGTTGCACCTCCCACCATCTGCCCCCACCATTCTGGAGCTTCTACATATCTTAGAACACTTAGGGTGCTATTTGGGCATGATGTAGGGGATTTTGGGGATCCCACTGGAGTCTTGATCAGAACCCAAGCTGTGCATGATTACATGTGATGTAGACACACGAGTATATGATCTCATGTGTCCTCCTCCCCAGGATGTCTTCCCAGGAGAGGGGTTTATTCTATCAACTCTCCCTGACACCCTCCGTTATGGCAACAGGAGTCATGAGTCTCAGCCACGGCTCTGAGTTAGTGTGCCCTCTGCGTGACCTTGTGGCCCTCTTGACCTTGTCTGGGCCTTTGTTCTCTTGTCTAAAGTCAGATATTGGATTGGCCAGGGCCTTGGGACTGGCAAGGACTGAGGCAGGCACTCCCCTCTAAGGAGCACATGATAGACCGGAGGGGGTAGGGCCCCATTCCTTCCGGACTGGGGGTGAGAGGCAGGATTGGGGTTCTCAGCATGGCTGGTCTCCCTCAGCCCCAGCAGAACATCACCTACCTTGGGGCCCACAGGCTGGAAACCAGGCAGGGTGCTGACTGTCACACGCTGGTCATCCATGCGGCGACCCTGGGTGCTGGCCACCATGTCTATGAGACTGTCCATCTCCGGCATGGGGCCACTCTCTGCAGGGAGCACCAGCAGGTGAAGATGAAAACACACACACAAATGCCAAGGAGCACAGCCCAGCTGGAGCCCTCGGCCCACCCCTCCTACTCGCTCTCCAGAAAGCACGCTCAGCTCTCCCCTGCCAAGCCTTGCCCCTGGACCCACAAGCATCTGTGTCCCCAGGTGCCCGCTCACTCAGACAGACTTGCCTAGATGGTAACTTGTCCTCCTCCGCTACGCCCTACCCCATTTACTCCTCCGGGCAGCACCCTCCCTGCTCCCCACCGCCCACTCTCACGGCTCTTGGAGATGGTGCCTGGCTCTGCCTGCAGCGAGCAGCGCTGCTCCTCCATTCGGTCGCCCTGCACGTGGCTCAGCAGGTTGAAGAAGCCTTCTTGGTCTGGGGAGCCCGCCTGGGAGACAGACATCTGGTCAGCTGGCCCTTCCGCTGTGAGGCTCTCACTAGCTCCCACCTGGCCCCCGGCACCGGAGCTCTCACCATGCTCCCGTTGATGCGCTGCTCTGCAGAGCTGCTGTGAACAAGACCAGAGTCTCCTTCACAATCCCAGCCCCCTCCGTCCGGCCATCAGTGCCACGGCACGTGGTACTGCCTCAAGGGAGAAGCTTCTGTCATTCCAGATGGGGGCCTAGCTATAGCACACCAGCCAGGAAAACATCCCAGGGGCCGCCTGGAAACCCCAGCACCCCCCAGCTCACCGGACCATCGCTGAGCGCACTGACCTCTGCCCTGGGGCTGTGTTAGGCACTTGGACCCTCATGCCCACCAGTATATCCTTGGGCAGCAAACTGGGTCAGGGATCCCAAGAGACTCAATCACTAATTAGATGCCCTACAAACTAGTTATTGTCATTCACTGCTCTTGAGTTGAGAGTATGTGGCGGGGGGAGGGGTAGAGGACCTGCTTACCTTGACACAGGGAGCTGAACCCCCATCCACCTCTTCCCCGTCCATCTTAGCTCCTGCTTCCAGGACCCCGTCCATTCCCTGCTGGCCTCTGGCCCAGCCCCGTGCCAGAAAAGGCTTTTTAAAAGACAGATGTGGTGGCAGTGGATACCCAGCTCCAAATCCCCGGATCACACCCCATCTGCTCCCACCCAAGCTTAAGCCCCATAAAGATGATCCAGATGATTGTTTTTGCCGGACACTGCCGGGGCTGCTGTGGGGATAGGAAGCCAGCTGGGGACCTGGGTTGGGACCTTGCTGACCTGGCAGGATTCCCTGTGCCTCAAGAACTCTCAGGTGGGATACAGCAGGCCAGAGGGTGCCCCCACAGTGGGTCCTGGAGGCTGGATGGGCCCCATTGAGAGGAACAGGGCCGCTCAGGTGGGGTCCGCAGCCCAGGCTCACCTACAGGAAGGCAGTTGCCATCTGCAGGCGGCAGGGTAAGTCGGACCTAAAGACCCCTCAGGCACTACCTGCCACCTCGCTCTCTCCCTGTCTCCTGGCAACCTCTGCCCCTATTCACTTCTGGGTCTGGTTGCCTCCCATAGGCTCCCAAGGCAAGGTTTGGGATCTCCTGGCTCCCCAGTTGAGCTGTCTGATTTGTATGCCCAGCCCTGCTGGGGAGGGGGAGGAGTAGGGAAGCCCTGCCCCTGCTCCCCGCCTCCTCCCACCCCACAGCTATATGGCTTCCTCTCCCTCAGTGGCTGGGAGGGGATGCCCCTGGGAGGCTCCCATCAACATCCCCTCCCCCCGCCCCTTTTCTAGAAACTAGTGAAAGTTTCTTCTGGGAGTAAACGGCCACATTGTCACAACCCCTGCCTGAGTGCAGAGCTGGTTCCCTCCGCAAGCAGCCCTTCCCTTATTCAGGGTCACACACTCTCCATGGCCTCAATCCTCTGCCAACATGATGTCCTGCTCCACCACCGGGGTGTTACTCTCCCGGGCCCACCCTGTCATAACAGGGTAGCTTAGAACAACAGACATTTATTGTCACAGTTCTGGAGGCCGGGGTTCCAAATCCTGAAGCTTGTGGGGGAGGGTCCTTCCTTGCCTCGCTCTGCTTCTAGTGGCTGCTGGCAGACCTTGGTGTCCCTTGGATCGTACCACACTCTCAGCCTCCGTTATCACATGATCACATGATGCTCCCATGTGTCCTTGTCTTCACATGGCTGTCATAAGACAGGGAGCCCAGTCATTGCATTAGGGACCCACCCTACTGCAGTACAACCTCATTTTAACTCACCTGCAATGGCCCTATTTCCAAATAGGGTCATATTCCGAGGTCCTGGGGGTTAGGATTTCTTTTTTTCTTTTTCCTTTTTATTGATTTCAGAGAGGAAGGGAGAGGGAGAGATAGAAACATCAGTGATGAGAGAGAACCATTGACTGGCTGCCTCCTGCACTTCCCACACAAGGGATTGAGCTTGCAACCTGGGTATGTGCCCTGACCGGGAATCGAACCCTCAACCTCTTGGTTCATAGGTCGATGCTCAACCTCTGAGCCACATCGACTGGCCAGGCTCAACATACTTTTTTTTGGGGGGGGGGGGATGAGGGCAGGAGCTCATTCAGCCTGTAACCCCTGAAAAGCCCGGTCACCCTCACAGAGGATGGGGGCGGGGGGTGGCAGGCCTTACAGACTCTCACCCTAGGGGACAGGTATGAAGCTGGAGTTGATCCCAGCTGCCCCGTGGTCTCTCAGTGCCCGCCCCCCGGTCCCTGCAGTTTGTCCTCCCCACCTAGAAGCTGCAGGGGTCCCTCCTTTCCCTGCTCAGAACTCTCCCTTGGCCCTCACTGTCCTCAGGAGAAAACCCAAATGCCTTAGGTAATGGACATATTCTAGAATGGACTGATGATGGCCGTGCAACTCTGAATATGCTAAGATGTTTAACAGTAGTACTAATATGTGATATCATAACTCAATAGAACTGTTAAAGAAAAGGAAAGGAGAAAGAGGGAGGGAAGGAGGGAGGCAGGAAGGAAAGAAAAACAAGGAAGGGAAGAAAGAGAAGAATGAAGAAAGGAAGGAAAAGAATGAAGGAAAGGTGGAAAAAGAACCCAAGTCTCTATCTGGAGGGGCCAACCCTGGTTTGCCTGGAACTATCCCAGTTTATCGGGATCCTGCACCCCAGGACCCTCTCATCCCAGGCAGATCAGGCTGGCTCAGTCCTACACCGTCCCACAGAAAGCTGGCCTCTGCAGCTCCTCCAGCTCACCTCCTGCCCAGATCCCTTGCTCCACCATCACCTGATCTTCTCTGCCTCGACCACTGCATGGCTGCTGCCTGATGCCATTCAGGGTAAGTCTAAAGGCCACCCCCTCAGAGGGTTCCTCTGGATGCGACTCCGTGAAAGAACCTCATTTCCACGCAACAGTACCACCGCCAATAAAGAAGTCTCTCCCTGACGTGGCATGGTTACTACTGCACATCTGTTTGTTTTCATTAGGGCAGAATTGGTTATTTCCTATCCTCTCCCTCCTGAACTCAAGGGGAAGTCCCACATGGCAGACCTTTTGTTGCTTGCCCATGCCTGTCTCACGTCAGTGGCAAAGGGCCGGGTACCTGGTCCACTGAATAAACACTGAATGGAGGTAGGGTTCAGGGGACCCCATCCTCCTGGGGGTGGCTGGACTGTGCCCTGAGACAGACAGGGTCAGCCTTTCACACCGCAGGAGCCGGCCCCAAGTGTGAACTGAGATGTGTGCGCGAGTGCCATGCAACCCATGTGCCTATCAGCCACCAATGTGACTGTCACCCCTGGGGGGGGGGGCGGGGTTGCAACCAGGGAGCACCCGGCCGTGAGGAGCCTACCGGGACCCTCTCCCGACTTTGTTTCCAATCCTCACCTGAGGATGTTTGTGTTGTCGGCGAAGAGGGAGCGGGGCACGTGGTGAGAGTGGAGGGGCCGGCGGGCAGTGCAGGCTATAGGGCACCCCCATTACCTGCCTCCCCGGAGCGGGCGGGGAGGGGCGGGGCCAGGCGGGTAGGGGCGGGGCCCACGTGAGTGGCGCGCGCGGCCACGCCCCCACCTTTGGCTAACCCGGAAGCGGCGGTGCCCCTTGGGGAAGATGGCGCCCTCGGGGCTGAAGGCGGTGGTGGGGGAAAGTGAGTGTCGCCCCGGGCCGGGCTCTGGCGTCCCCTGGGGGGCGGGGGCCGGGGGCGCACGGGTTCTGGGACCCCGGCGGCGGCCAGGTGGGGCCGGGCCGGGCGGCGCACCTGATCCTCGACGGGGCGGGACCTGGGTTGCAGCTGGACAGCCCGGCTCTCCCGAGCCGGAGCCCAGCAACCCTGGAGGACTGCGCTCCGGGAGCCCGAGGGGCGGCGCCGGGCTCAGCTGGGCGTCCAGGCTCGCGGGTCTCCGCGCGGGCAGCGTGCTGGGGGGTTGGGTTCTGGGGCCCAAGGCTGCAGATTGGGGCCGGGCTGGGGGCTCTGACAGCGGCCCCAGCTGGTGGGAGTGCTCAGGGGGTGTGTCCAGGCCCCGTTCTGGCCCAGGGTGAGGGACCTTCCCCTGAGCCCCGTGCGACGTGAGGACCCAGGCGTCCAGGCCGGGCGGGCCTGGACTTGGGGGAGGGGTGGAGGTAGCCGGTCCTGAGCCTCGGGTAGTTCCGGCCTCAGCTGCTCCTTCCGCCCTGGCTGTCCAGATAACAGTGGTGACACTCGGAGGGCGGGGCCATTCCTTCCCCTGTCCCCCTTCCGCTGGGCAGGCAGAGTGTGGTTCAAACCCCAAGCGCCCCAACTGAAAAAGGAACTTATAACAGAGTGGTTTAAGGGAGCCCGGAAAGCCAATGATTCCATTTTACAGATGAGGAAACTGAGGCTGGAGGTTGGGTGATGGAATGACCATAGCCAGGCACATTTCAAAGCGGGGGTGGGTTTTTTTGGGGGGGCGGGGGGAAGGAAACAGGGGCTCCTGCATTCTAGCCCAGTGGAAACTGGTGGAGGTGGAGTGGAGACTCTAGTCAAAACCACCACGCCAGGAGAAGTTGAGGCAGCCCCCCGGAAGCCAAGTCTGGAGGCAGGAAGACTCAATGCAGGTCTCTACTCAGGTTGAGAACCGCTGCTGTGGAGCCTAAGACCCTCAGAAAACATGTTTACATTATGATTCATTAACAGTAGCAAAATTATAGTTATGAAGTAGCAACGAAAATAATGTTATGGCTAGGGGTCACCACAACATGAGGAACTGTATTAAAGGGTTGGGGCATTAGAAAGGTTGAGAACCACTGCTCTAAAGTATAGTTTCCGGCTACTTATATTACAGGCTCTGGGCCACTCAGTCATTCAGGGTGCTTAGTCTTTGAACCTCAGTTTCCGTGTTTATAAGTTGGGGGTGACACCAGGAGTTACATCACAGAATGGGGGGAGGGGTAAACAGGAGTTAGGGTGGTTTAAGGTGTGTGTCCGGCAGAGGACCCAGCATCCTAAGCCCACCCTCCCCTACAGAAATTCTGAGTGGAGTCATTCGGAGCGTCAAAAAGGATGGCGAATGGAAGGTAGGAGTGAGGCAGAATGGTTTGTGCAAACAAATGTGGGGTGCCCTGAATGTGAGGTACCCCCAAACTCCCTGAGGGGCCTGGGTGGGTCTGATGCGAGGGAGTGAGGTCCTGGGTCCTCCCATCCAGCCCCTGCAACTGGCAGTCCTGCTCACCACCCCAGCCCTACCTCTGGGGCAGCTGCAGCCTCTCTTGCCCACTTGTCTGCCCATCTCTCCGTCTGTCCATCCGGACAGGTGCTCATCATGGACCACCCAAGCATGCGCATCTTGTCATCCTGCTGCAAGATGTCAGACATCCTGGCTGAGGGCATCACCAGTGAGTGACACCCCCACCCCATGCTCTCCAGATGGGACCTGAGTGTGAGAGCTGAGGATGGGCAGACCGCCCCCCCCCCCCGACTCCCCAACTGTACAACCCCTGTGTGTGTGCTTGTGGAGAACCCTCAGGGTGAACTCAGTGTAGGGCCCCCAGAATGCACAGCCCCTGGGGTGAGGCTGTGGGACTCTGAGGTGCAGAACACTGCCAATGTCTGGCACTTGCTATGCGTTGCAGTCCCCACGCTGCCTTCATGTGTCCCTTCCTCTGTTCCTACCAGTTGTGGAGGACATCAACAAGCGGCGAGAACCCATCCCCAGCCTGGAGGCCATTTACTTGTTGAGCCCCACGGAGAAGGTGCCTATGTGACCGAGTGTGTGAGTGCGTGGGTGCATGCCTCTGCACGTCTGCATGTGTGTGGGAGCACAGGCCAGGCTGAGGGGCTGGGACAGAGGACAGGGGGCCCCAGGGGGTGCAGAGCCAGGCCTGGAAATGGATCTGCATTCCCCAGTCGGTGCAGGCCCTGATCGCAGACTTCCGGGGGACCCCGACCTTCACCTACAAAGCGGCACACATCTTCTTCACGGACAGTGAGTGAGGATGGCCTGAGGAGGGCGCAGGAGGGGGGCTGAGGCTGGGGAGCGGGGCGGGCTCTGGCCTAACGTCCCTTCTTGCCCACCCTAGCCTGCCCTGAGCCTCTGTTCAGTGAGCTGGGCCGCTCCCGTCT
Organism: Vespertilio murinus; assembly: GCA_963924515.1. Lineage (NCBI taxonomy): Eukaryota > Metazoa > Chordata > Mammalia > Chiroptera > Vespertilionidae > Vespertilio > Vespertilio murinus. Next base: position 100,422,130 of record OZ004708.1, read on the forward strand.
GGCAAAGGTAGTGAAGACTCTGAAGGAGATCCACCTTGCCTTCCTCCCCTACGAGGCCCAGGTACAGTCCAGCCTCGTCTGGGGCAGGTTGGGGGGAGTGTCTGTTACCCAGCAACCCAGGTTCCCTCAGAAACAGGCTCAGAGACAAGTCAAGGGGACAGCGCGTCAGAGGAGAGGAGCCAACGTGGAGGGACTGGGGCACCTGGAGCTGCGTCCAGGGGCAGACGGCTCAGCCTGAGTTGTCCTGCCCGGGGCGGAGGGTGGGGGGCCGGAGGTGTGGGGTGTTCCTCCGTCGCCTCCTCCAGGTGGCTGGTGCTGGCAGGTGTGCGCTCCGGCAGTGCTGGCCTGGTGTCCTTGCAGGTGTTCTCCCTGGACGCCCCCCACAGCACCTACAACCTCTACTGCCCCTTCCGGGCGGGGGAGCGGGCCCGGCAGCTGGAGGCGCTGGCCCAGCAGATCGCCACACTGTGCGCCACGCTGCAGGAGTACCCCGCCATCCGCTACCACAAGTGGGGACCCCACCCTGATGCTGCCCCCTGCCCCCCTCTTGCATCCCCCCTCTCACCTCTTTTTGGACCCCGGCCCCAGTCCTCACCCTGTTACCTGACTCCTAGCCCCAGCCCCAGCCTTGACCCCCAGTCTTGCTTGGCCCTCCCCAACACCACTCCCTTGGCCCCACCTCTGCCCATCCCGCCCCCAGGGGACCCGAGGACACGGCCCAGCTGGCCCACGCCGTCCTGGCCAAGCTGAATGCCTTCAAGGCGGACACTCCCGGTCTGGGCGAGGTAAGGGGGGCGGTGCTGGGTCAGGAGGGCCCAGCCAGGGTCAGGGTTAATGTCCTCATCCTGCCCATCCAGGGCCCTGAGAAAACCCGCTCGCAGCTGCTGATCATGGACCGGGCAGCCGACCCCGTGTCCCCACTGCTGCATGAGCTCACGTTCCAGGCCATGGCCTATGACTTGCTGGACATTGAGCAGGACACGTACAGGTGGGCGGTTCCCAGAAACCCCTTTCCCCCGTTACAACTGACCGGGGGCTCTGGGTCCCTGGGTCCCTGGTCCTCAGCTCCTGCCCTGATCTTCGTGTCTCCCTCCTGCAGGTACGAGACCACGGGGCTGAGCGAGGCCTGCGAGAAGGCTGTGCTGCTGGACGAGGACGACGAGCTGTGGGTGGAGCTGCGGCACATGCACATTGCCGATGTGTCCAAGTGCGTGCGTGCGTGCCTGTGTGTGTGTGTGTGTGTGCGTGTGTGTGTGTGTATACCTGGGAGTGTGTGCAGGAGGGCCTGCACATGGTCCCACCTGTATCCCTCCCGCCAGCATCACCACCCATACCCCCCGGGCCTGTACAGGGCCTTCCACCTTTGGTGAGGGCCCCCTCAACACACCACACCCCTCAGCCAACTCTCCAGGTCCCCAGTGTGGGCTTGCACACAGCCTAGTGCAGGGACATGTGTCCCCTGGCTCCCAGCGCCCTCCTCCAGCTGTGTGACCCCCCACACTGTCCTCAAGCTACATTCTCGGCACCAGCCCCACACCTCACCACTACCCACCCTCACTGCCAGGAAGGTCACGGAGCTCCTGAAGACCTTTTGTGAGAGCAAGAGACTGACCACCGACAAGGTACGGCGGCTGCCCGAGGAGGGGCCGCTTGGGGTGGGGCCTCAGCCTGGATCCCAACCCCCATTCGTCCCTAGGCCAACATCAAAGACCTGTCCCACATCCTGAAAAAGATGCCACAGTACCAGAAGGAGCTGAACAAGGTGAGCACAGGCCAGACCTGCCCCCCACACCTGCCCCTCTCCGCTTGGCTCAGTCTCCGGCACCCCTCACTCCCCCCACACCTGCCCGCCCCCCGCCTCCCCTGGGCTCAGTCCGTTAGGCCTGACTCCCACTCCCGCCCGCAGTACTCCACGCACCTGCACTTGGCTGACGACTGCATGAAGCGCTTCAAGGGCACCGTGGAGAAGCTGTGCAGCGTGGAGCAGGTGGCCCTGCGGGCGGGCGGGCGGACGGGCAGCCGTGGAGGGAGGCCTGGTGGACCGGGCAGGGCAGCAGAGGCCGGGCCCGGGAAGGAAGCAGCCCCAGGGCTTAGGAGGGCCCTGGGAGGCTCCCCCCCCACCCCAGGCGGCTGGCGGACCCCTGCCCTCCACTCTCCAGGACTTGGCCCTGGGCTCCGACACCGAGGGCGAGAAGATAAAGGACGCCATGAAGCTGATCGTGCCCGTGCTGCTGGACGCCGCTGTGCCCGCCTACGACAAGATCCGGGTCTTGTTGCTCTACATTCTCCTACGGAATGGTGGGTGGGGGGGCGGGGTCTCAGGGTGCTGTGATTCATCAGGGTCTCCGGGGTGCTGGGAGTCTCTCGACCTCGCAGTTCCCTGTCCTTGCGTGTCCCCACTGGCCAGGGTGACCAGACCTCACGGTACCCCTTCGGGTCCTGGGACCTCCCCCTCCATTGAGCGGGAACCCTCATTGACAGGCGAGCTCCATTAACATGGAGGACGGACGCCAAAAATTGATGACTCCTTCCAACTTGGTCCCTCAACTAATTCCAGGGGACCCCCGTCTACCCTGGAGGCTCCATCCCCACCCAGAATTCAATGTCAGGCCCCCCGCTGGCACTGCAGGCCCTGGGACCTCCTCATACACCCTAACCCAGGTCGCATGGCCACCTTCTGTCCTCCCACCTTCAGCCCCCCCCCCCCAGCCACCTCCCTGAGAAGCCCACTGTGAAAGCCCCCCCCCCTCCACCAGGTGTCAGTGAGGAGAACCTGGCCAAGCTGATCCAGCACGCCAACGTGCAGGCCCACAGCAGCCTCATCCGCAATCTGGAGCAGTTGGGGGCCACTGTCACCAACCCCGGGGTATGTGTGTGTGTGGGGGGGGGGGGCACAGAGTCTGGCGGCGGTGCCTGTGGAGGGGGCATGAGTCAGTCTGAGCCCCGAGGGGTGAAGGGCACCTCCAGGGTTGGGGTCACAGGGTGTGGTTTGGGGGGTGGGGCAGAGAATGCTGTGCAGTGGTTGATCTGTCCCTGGCACGGGCACCCGTTGAGAGGGTGGTGAGGTGCGGCGGCGTGGGCAATGTGGTGCAGGCCCCCACGGCGCGTGGCTCGTTGCTGCCCTGGGGCAAGAACCCACAGTGGACCTGGGCTCCTGGGCATCTCAGAGGACTCCTGTGCACCCAGCACACACAGCAGCTTCCTCTGCTCAGCCCCTCCTGTCTCTCTGGCCTATGCATCCTGCACACCCCAGTGCGCCTGTCATTTCCCATCCCTCCTGGTCCCCTGGCTCCACCTCCCACCCCCATCCCCGTTTCTCTCTGTCCTCATTTCTCTTTGTCCTCTTTCTCTTCGCTCCTCTTTGTCTCACTGCCTCTGTTTCTTCCTCTCTCTCTCTTTCTCTCTCTCTCTCTCATTCTCTCTAGTTCTGTCCATAGCCCCATCTTTCTGCAACCGCCCAAGCAGTAGGAGCCCCCGCCTCCTCCTCAGTTGCCCCACTGCCTGCCACCTCCCGCCTGCAGGGCCCTGGGGTCTCCAGCCGGCTGGAGCGGAGGGAGCGCTTGGAGCCCACCTACCAGCTGTCCCGCTGGACTCCCGTCATCAAGGATGTGATGGAGGTACGGGGGAGGGGCACTGGGAGGACAGGGGCTGCGGCCTCACCTCTCCGGCCCTCACCAAGTCTGGCATTGACCCAGGCATCAGCTTAGCCCTCTCCATGCTCACAGCCTTGGGGCACAATGAAATATCCCTTATTACAGGATCCCCAGCATCTAGTCTGCCCTGCCAGGGGGGTACCCCAAACCCACACCCAAGGAATTGGGGCAGCAGAAGGGCCCCTGTGGGAGGGCTCACTTCCTCTCCACCCACCGGTGCCGCCTGTGACCCTTCCCACCCCCTAGGCCTAGTCTCTTCCCCTGTCTCTGGGAAAGCCCCCCCCCCCCTGCCCGTCCTGGGTGCTAAAAGCAGCAAAAAGGAAAAGGGCCAGGTCAGGGGCCGCTTCGTGGCCCAGCCTGCTGTCCCTGCGGAGTCCTGGCACCTCCACATGCTCAGTGGCCTTGGCTCCTCCGAGGACCACGAACGCCTGGATGCCTGGTCTCTGAGGGGCACTGTGGCCCAGCAGGGACCGAGGGCCTAGACTCCTAGGTCCCCGAGGGGATGGAGATGCAGATGGTGGCTCCCGTCCATCCGCCAGGATCTTGGCTCCTGAAGCACCTAGTGAGGGATCCTGAGCCTGGGCCCCATCGCCGGAAGCTTCTCTCCTAAGCTTCCCTCTCTGGCCCCAGGATGTCGTGGAGGACCGGCTGGACCGGAAGCTGTGGCCCTTTGTGTCTGACCCCGCCCCCATACCGAGCTCTCAGGCTGCAGTCAGGTGAAGGTCCCGGGGACGCCCCCTACTGGTGCCCAGGCCGGTTGGTTGAGGAGCAAGGCGGGCTGACCTCTGCCCTCCCCCCACCCCCATTCCACCCCACAGTGCCCGCTTCGGCCACTGGCACAAGAACAAGGCTGGTGTGGAGGCGCGGGCAGGGCCCCGGCTCATCATCTACATCTTGGGCGGCGTGGCCATGTCAGAAATGAGGGCGGCCTACGAAGTGACCAGGGCCACGGATGGCAAGTGGGAGGTGCTGATTGGTGAGTAGCCAGCTGGGGTCCCTGGGCTGGGCTGGGCCGGGAGCCTGACTCCCCCATGCCTGGGTCCCTTGGGCTGGGGCTGGACCCCCGGGTCCTTTGGGAGGGTGGGCCTGACAGCTGGGTTCCTGCGGGCAGAGCTAGCACCTGAGAGGCCCGGGTGAGGGGAGGGGACTGGGCCTGGGTCTCACGGGGCTGGAGCCTGGGTTCCCTGGGAGGGCTCGCTGGGGCTGGGTCCCTGTGTGTACCCAGAGTGCTCAGAGTCAAGGCCTGGTCTCCCAGGAACCCTGGCTGGGAGGTGGCAGGGACCGAGGCATCGACCCCAACCCTCCCCTCCTGCCCAGGCTCCTCACACATCCTCACTCCGACCCGCTTCCTGGATGACCTCAAGATGCTGGACCAGAAGTTAGAGGACATTTCCTTGCCTTGACCCTTCCACACACCCTGACTGCCCCCCCCCCCCTTCCAGAAAAATAAAGTCCTCTCTTCTGTCCCGGCCCAGCACCCATCTCCTTTCCTTCCCTGGGAGCGGTGACAGGCCGGCCCCCGTGGCCTGTGCCTCTGCCCCATCACACCCTGCTGTCCTGCCGGAGGGCACCTGAAGCCACGTGGGGGTGCGGAACCTCGGCTCTGGGTTGAATGTCACCTCCCGGACTGGCTAGTTGTGAGGTCCGGCCAGTCCCCTGAGTTCCCTTCCCAGAAACGGCGGGTGATGCCACGGCTCTGCAGAGGAAGTAAGAGGTGGCGGCCGAGATCGGTGGTGGGTTGCTGTTCCTCCATCGTCACTGGAGCTGCCTTGACTGTTCCCTGCAAAGCCCCTAGGGACTGTCCTGAGAGGATGCAGTCCGCCGGCTGGGGGTCTTCTCCAGCTCCCAGGCTCAGGCTGCATTTATGTGAGGACGAGCACGCACAAATTCTGCCGATTCCCACCCACCAAGTCAGACTCTCCCTGCTCATCCCCCTCCTTCCCTGGGTGTTCCCAACGCTTCTCCGAGTCACCTAGCTCCCGTGCAGCTTATCGGAGCCTTTACTGGAGGTGCTCCTTTTCTAGGACTGCTATAACGAAGCACCACCTTCCCGAGGGCTTGAACCACAAAGTTGTTTTCTCCGGGTTGAGAAGGCTGGAAGTACAAATGAAGGTGTTGGCAGGGTTGGTTGCTCCTGAGGCCTCTCTCCTTGACTCGTAGACAGCTGTCTTCTCCCTGCGTCCTCCTGTGGTCTCCCCTCTATGTGTGCCCTAATCTCAAAAGGACACCAGCCATACTGGATTAGGTCCTACCCTAATGACTTCATTTTAACGTCTTTTTAAAGGCCCTTTGAATACACTCACATTCCGAGGTACTGAAGGTACCATATGGATTGTAGGACCCGATTCAGCCCAGAACACTCAGCTAACGTGAGATGTGAACCCAGGAGCACTAGTAGGACAGGTGAAGAAGACCCTTGTCTCGGCTACAAATGCACAGCCAGGCAGACTCCGCGGCAGGGTGTCTGTGGGAGGCCAGTCGGGCAGTCTGGGGAGGCTTCCTGGAGGAGGTAAGTTTGAGCTGAGAACGAAGAGGACATTTCACCCCTCCTCCTCCTCCGTGGGGAAGGGAGGAGAGCACACGGTGGAGGCAAGCGCAGGGGAGTGGAATGAAGCCAGAGGGACGGTATTAAGAGCCCAGGGCCTGGCGGGGGAGGTGAGGATCCCTGCGCCGAGGGAGAGGGGAGGCCCGGGAGGGTGGGTGGAGAGCTGGGCGAGGCTGCCCCTTCCCGGCGGCCTCTGGGATGCAGCCCGTCCTGGGCTGGGACCCCAGGACCATCCTTTCCTGCTTGCTGGGGACTTGGCCCTGGTTTTGAGGCCAACTATTCAGAATTCCGGGCACCTAAGGACACTTTTCCTGGAAGGATCGCACACAGTTCGTGGGCGGGGCTTGGGGAAGCTCTGAGGTCGGCCTCAGCAATTCCAGGATTTATCTGGGACTCCAGCCAGGGCCGGAAGACGCTGCCCAGCGCTGTCGCGCGGCGGGGGTGTGGGAAAGTGGGTCGGTGCCACCCCCGAGACGGCTCTCCGTGGGTGACGGCTCCTCGCGAGGCATCAGCGCGGAAGCGACTTAACTGGCGGAGGCGGGGATTGGGGAGGGGGCAGGGGAGACGTTTTTAAGTTAAACATTTACACTCGCCTCCCTGGGAAGGGGCCCGCTTGTGTAGGTGAGCGCTGTGAACGCCAGGGGGCGCTGTGCCTCAACTTTCCGGTTTCTGTACCAGGAGTTTAGGTGACTCCAATTAGAAACATCGGGCAAGAAGGTCAAGGTTTACTCAGTAATTAAGCCCCAACAAAACTCTGTTGCATAGCCGCCTCGACTCTTACCCTTTATTTATACCCAGATATGCATGACTCCAACCTAAGGATATATATATATATATATATATATATATATATATATATATATAATCTCTTAATTTTTAAATATATTTTATTGATTTTTTTACCGAGAGGAAGAGAGAGGGATAGAGTTAGAAACACCAACCAGCTACCTCCTGCACACCTCCCACTGGGGATGTGCCCACAACTCAGGTACATGCCCTTTGACTGGCATCTAACCTGGGACCTTTCAATCCGCAGGCCGACGCTCTATCCCAGTCGTGGGCACACTACGGCCCGTGGGCCGGATCCGGACCGTTCAGCTGTTCTATCCGGCCCACGGAGCCAAAAGAGCCGAGGGTTCTCTTGCTCTCCCCTCCGCTCCTTCACCAGCAGCCCAAGCTGAGAGTGCCAGCATGGTCAGGTTGCCTTTGTTCTGGCCCTCCGGCCCAGTTTAAGAACCCATTGTGGCCCTCGAGTCAAAAAGTTTGCCCACCCCTGGTCTAGAATAATATCCAAGTAACAGGAGGAAAAGATCTGGGGACTTGAACTGCTCAACCTGAAAAATGTGAGGGTCCTGGGCCAGATGGAGCTGCCAGATGTGCCAGGTGATAGGACAGGGAAACCTGTGAGGGGCCTGGGGGAAAGGGGGCAGAAGAAGACATGCCCAAAGTCTGCAGGGAAAGGAGCCTTGGGGCCCCAGGGCAGGAAAAGGAAGTGACTGTGAGTTAATTGTTAGGGTTTTGGCCAGTGACTCAGGCTGTGGAAGAATTCACAGCTGAGAGAAGAGATGGATGCAGAGAGAAAGCTTATTTTACTTTCCTTGAAGAGAAAGGGCCAGTGTATTGCTAATCAATACAGAGGCAGGTAATAAACAGGGGCCTACTCTTTTAAAGAGTAATGGCTGCTGTTGCTAGGTGACAGGGAAGGGAGGAGGATTTGGGGCTGAGACAGTCTGGCAGATGTCCTAGGGAGGTGTCTTGTCAGTATTTTTCCCAAGCCTGTAAAACATGCTGAAAGTAAAAATTATGAAGAGTTCAAAAGAGGCTTGTTTAAAGGGGGGTGGGGGGAAATTTCTATTAACTAGAGACTCCTTAGTGCAAATTAGCCCTGAATTGTAAAATAGCAGGGAGGAGGGGTATGCAAGAATGTAGCCTTGAGAGTAGCTTATCTTGTTTTACAGTTTTTGGGGGTTTTTAAATTTTTAATTATTTTTATATTTTATTGATTTTTTACAGAGAGGAAGAGAGAGGGATAGAGAGTTAGAAACACCGATGAGAGAGAAACATTGATCAGCTGCCTCTTGCACACCCCCTACGGGGATGTGCCCACAACCAAAGTACATGCCCTTGACCGGAATTGAACCTGGGACCTTTCAGTCCCCAGAATGATGCTCTATCCACTGAGCCAAATCAGTTTTGGCTTGTTTTACAGTTTGAACTGAGGGGTTGTTTGAATCAGAGGAGCTAACAATCTTGGGGTTTAATTACTTATGTGCTTCTCATAAATTGTGCAAGGCCACAGCAAGGGAAAAGAGGCCTTTTTCTTGTCCTCACACTCACATGAATGAGCCAAAGAAAGCTTGTGGAAGTGAAGAGACGGGAGGCCAGCTTCCCAGAGGAACCCACACATTCAGGAAGCAAGGCAAACTTCCTGTCGGTTTTTTTTTTTTTTTGTAAAGTTGCTCAAAATCTTAAACCACAGTTAACCAACAGTTACTGCCAAGGACATTGTGAAAAGGCGTCTGGGGTGAGGTAAGTGCCCTGATAGTGGGAACGTTCTGCTCTAGCGAGACCAGAGATGTGCAAATTGACATTACCTCTGCTACACCCAAAAGTCATGCCTACCAGCCAATCAGGAGTGAGTATGCAAATTAACCCAACCAAGATGGCTGCAGCCACAGAGAGAGCAGGAGGCATGCGTTGTCCCAGGTGATGAAAGAAGCCAAGCTTCTTACTCTGCCCTGGCTGGCCCTGGCCTCCACTCAAGGCTACAAAGTTTCAATTATAGAAGATAAATACCCCCCCCCAAAATGGCGGCAGCCACAGAGCTGGAGCCAGCTGGAGGCTTGGGTTGTCCTCAATGATGGAGGAAGCCAAGCTTCCTGGCCTGCTGTCCCTCCGCTCAAGGCTACAAAGTTTCAATTATAGAAGATAAATAAATCCCAGATACCAGGGCCTCTGCTTGGGTTGCCAGGGGGTATGGCTGGCCTGCAAATGACCTCAGGCCCCTCATCCAGGCTACCCCATGCCCCAAGGGAACCACCACCCTGATCCGGGACACCCCTCAGGGCAAACCAGCTGGCCCCTACCCATGCACCAGGCCTCTATCCTATCTAATAAAAGAGTAATATGCAAATTGACCATCACTCCAACACACAAGATCAAGATAGCTGCCCCTATGTGGTCAAAGATCCTGCCCCTATGTGGACACAAGATAGCTGCCACAAGATGGCTGCCACAAGATGGCCAGCAGGGGAAGGCAATTGGGAGGGATCAGTTGGGGGCAATCAAGCCTGCAGGGGAGGCAGTTAGGGGTGACCAGGCCAGCAGAGGAGGGCAGTTAGGGGCAATCAGGCTGATAGGGAAGTGGTTAGGGGGTGATCAGGCTGGCAGGCAGAAGCGGTTAGGGGCAATCAGGAAGGCAGGCAGGCGAGCAGTTGGGAGCTAGCAGTCCTGGATTGTGAGAGGGATGTCCAACTGCCTGTTTTCACCTTGACAGTGTTGCCCAGTGGCTGAGTGTTTACCCATGCACCAGAAAGTCCCAATTTGATTCCCCATTATGGTACCTGCCCGGGTTTCATGCTTGATCCCCAGCAGGGGGTGTGTGAGAGGCAGCCAATCAATATTGATATTAATGTTGATGTTTCTTTCTCTCCCTTCCTTACTATCTAAAATCAATAAAAAATAAAATAAAGAACAGAGTAGATTGGTGGTTACCGAGGGCTGGAGGAGGGAGAAACGGGGAGATATTGTCAAAGGGTACAAACTTCCAGTTATGAGATGAGTAACTCCTGGGACCTAATATACAGCACAGTGATTATAGTTAACTAGAGGCCCAGTGCACAAAATTCGTGCACTTCGGGGAGATGCCTCAGCCCAGATTGTGAGAGGTGCAGAGCAGGCCAAGGGACCTCATAGGTGCACGATCAGAGTCTGGGAGGGACTGCGGGGGTGGGGGGGGCGTGCTCCAGGGTGTGTTCGGCCTATCTCGTTCAGTCCTGATCAGCTGGACCCCAGCATCAAGCTAACCTACCAGTTGGAGCATCTGCCCCCTGGTGATCAGTGCACGTCATAGCAAGCGGTTGAGCGGCCTTAACATATTATGCTTTGATTGGTTGAATGGATGACCAGATAACCAGACAATTAGCATATTAGGCTTTTATTATATAGGATAATACTGTATTGTGTGCTTGAAAGTTGCAAAGAGAGTATAACTTAAATGTTCTCACCACAAAAAGGAACTGGTAATTATATGAGGTGATGGAGGTGTTAGCTAACCTTATGTGGTAATCCTTTCATGATATGTACATCATCTCACACAACATGGTATACCTTAAACCTACACAATGTTATATATCAATTCTACCTCAACAAAGCTGGAAAACTCTTCCATGAAAATGAATGAAATCTTACCATTTGTGACAACATGGATGGACCTAGAGGGTATTATGCTAAGTGAATAAGTCAGTCAGAGAAAGATATGATTATATGATTTCACTTATATGTAGAATCTAAAGAACAAAACAAAACAGATACAGAGAACAGACTGATGCTTGCCAGATGGGAGGAGGGTTGTGGGGGACTGGTGAAAAAGGTGAAGGGATTGAGAGGTTCAGATTGGTAGTTACAGAATAGTCACAGGGATATAAAGTACAGCATTGGGAACATAGTCAATTATATTGTAACTAGACACCCGGTGCACGAAATCTGTGCATGGGGGGGGGGGGGCGGTCCTCAGCCCAGCCTGTACCCTCTTTCAGTCTGGGAGCCCTCGGGGGATATCCGACCGCCATGGAGGTGGGAGAAGCTCCTGCCCCCACCACTGCACTCGCCAGCCATGAGCCTGGCTTCTGGCTGAGCAGCACTCCCCCTGTGGGAGCACACTGACCCCCAAGGGGCAGCTCCTGGCTGAGCGTCTGCCCCCTGGTGGTCAGTGTTATCATGATGACTGGTTGTTCCTCCATTTGGTCTATTTGCATATTAGCCTGTTATCATATAGGATAACATGGTAAAGAAAAATGAGCAAATATTATAAATGAATTTGTGTGGTATGTTCTTTTGTGTCTGGGCTCTTTTGCTATTATGTTGGTGAGAATCATCCAGATTGTTGTATGTAGCTGCAATCCATACACTAATCAACCAGAGTGGGGCAAAAGTTTTTTTTTTTGTAAAGGGCCAGATAGTGAACATGTTTGATTTTGTGGGCCATAGGGTCACCGTCACAACTACTCAACTCTGCCACTGACATGCCAAAGCAGCCACAGCTGATAGATTAAAAAGTGGACATAGCCCAGCCAGCATGGCTCAGTGGTTGAGCATCGACCTATGAACCAGGAGGTCACAGTTTGATTCCCAGTTTTAATCCCCAGTGTGGGACCTGCAGGAGGCAGCTGATCGATGATTCTCTCCCATCATTGATTTTTTCTAACTCTCTTCCTTCCTCTCTGAATTTAATAAAAATATGTATATTTAAAAATGTATATTTTTTAAAAATGGGCATGGCTGTGTCTCAAGAAAAATTTCTTTATATGCAGACTAGGATTTGAATGTCATAGACTTTTCATCTGTCACTAAGTATTATATATATACTAGAGGCCCAGTGCATAAAATTCCTGCACAGGGAGGGGGGTCGTCCCTCAGCCTAGCCTGCACTCTCTCCAATCTGGGACTCCTTGAGGGATGTCTGAATGCCCATTTAGGCCCGATCCCACTGAGCAGTCAGGCATCCCTCTCACAATCCAGGACTGCTGGCTCCCAACTGCTCACCTGCCTGCCTGCCTGATTGCCCCTAACTGCTTCTGCCTGCCAGCCTAATTACCCCCTAACCATTCCCCTGCCAGCCTGATCAAGGCCTAATTGCTCCCCTGCTGGCCTGATTGCCCCTAAATGCCCTCTCCTGCAGGCCTAGTCCCTCCTAACTGCCCTCCTCTGCCAGCCTGGTCACCCTTAACTGCACTCCCCTGCAGGCCTGATCCCCCCAATTGTCCTCCCTTGCAGGCCTGGTCACCCCTAACTGCCCTCCCCTGCTGGTCTGATCACCCACAACTGCCCTCCACTGCTGGCCATCTTATGTCCACATGGGGGCAGCCATCTTGTGTGTTGGAGTGATGGTCAATTTGCATATCACTCTTTTATTAGATAGGATTTTTTTCAATGATGTAGAAATGTAAAGACTGTTCAGCAGTTCCTGAAAAAGTTCAACATAGAATTTTCATATAATCCAGCAATTACAGTCCTGGGTACATGCCCACGAGAATTAACAGCAGGGACTCCAGGAGATATTTGCACACTGATGTTCATAGCAGCGTCATTCATAATAGCCGAGAGGTGGAAACAATCAGACTGCCCATCAGGAGATGAGTGGTTATCCGAAACATGACATGAAAGGGAAGTTCACAGGACAGGAAGCAGAATACACTTTAAAATTCCCCTGGAGAGAACATCCAAGATGGCGGCCTAGGCAGTCTCCTAAGCTGCCGCCTCATCAACAATTTAATTAAAAAAACAACTAAAATAAAAAAGGACTTCACCAAAACCTCAGGAAAGCTGGCGGAGTGGAGTAGCTACAACTAGAAAGAAAGAGAGAGGCTCACGGATCGGACTGGGAGCCGAAAAGCACTGAGGTAGGGAGACGCTCGCGCACGCGGCCGCCAAATATCTGCCTGGCGGTGGGAGGGGAGGAATCCCCGATTGCACGGAACCCTTTCAGACTGTACTGAACCCAACCCCGGCTGAAATTCAGTGGTCCCAGGCTCATACGGGTGGCGTCTGGACTGTAGAGAAAGGCACCCAGAGACTCAGAGACTCAGAGACTGGGAGACCGGGGACCGGGAGCCGCAGTCGCAGTCTGCAGGGTCTACAGACTCGCGCGCGCGCGAGCAAGTAGCGCTGAGGTCTGACCGCCGCCCCTCCATAGCGGAAGGAGTCAGAAGCTCCAGGTCTGACCGAGGAGGCTGCCGCCGCCTCTCTGTACAAGGTGGCGGCCTCTCCGTAGCGGAAGGAGTCAGAAGCTCCAGACTACAGAGACCAGCCCAAGTCCGGGTGAGCCCCTGGGGCACCCACGCTCTTGCTTGGGGAAACTGGGCCGGTCAGGCGGAAACTCAGGCGAGCGCACAAGGGCAGGGCAGAAGCCAAGACTGTCAGTTCAGCCCTGAGACTCCGCCCCATCCAAGCTGAGCAGAGGCTTCTGCAGTTTTTCAAGTCTGATCCTATGAGACTGTCTCCAATACAGAAGTTATCCCAGAGTAGACACAGCTGATACCCACATCCAATTGGCCTGAAGGTCAATTCACAACAATAGAGACTTAGCTACAACAAGGCTGTGCACGCAGTCCACAAAGGGGATCACCAAGAGTGTCTACCTCAGGTAACTGAGGAGGCTGACCCACTGTGCTATATAGGACACCAAACACACAAAGCCATCCTACCAACTCTGAAAAATAGTGATAATGCCGAGACAAGGAAATAGATCTCAAACAAAAGAGATGGAGGATATAGAGTTCAGAACTACGGTTCTAAGGTTATGCAACAATATCCTAGAAAAGCTCGATAAATTTCATGAGACCCAACTAAAAAGTATAGATAAACTGACTAAATTGGAAAATATTATGCAGAGATCCAACAGCAGAATGGAAGAACACAAGAATCAGGTCAAAGAGCCAAAAGACACTCCGCTGGAGAAGGAAGAAGAAAAGAGGATCCAGAAAGTTGAAGATAGTGTAAGGAGCCTCTGGGACAACTGCAAGCGCACCAACATCAGAATTATGGGGGTGCCAGAAGAAGAGGGAGTGCAAAATACTGAAAACATATTTGAAGAAATAATATCAGAAAACTTTCCTCACCTGGTGAAAGAAATAGACTTACAAGTACAGGAAGCCTACAGAACCCCAAACAAGAGGAATCCAAAGAAAAATTCTTCTCGACACATCATCATCAATATGCCAAGGGTAAAAGACAAAAAGAGGATCTTACAAGCAGCAAGAGAAAAGCAGCTGGTTACCTATAAGGGAGCACCCATACGACTATCAGCTGATTTCTCAACAGAAACCATGCAGGCCAGAAGGGAGTGGCAAGAAATATTCAAAGTGATGAATAGGGAGAACCTACAACCAAGATTACTGTATCCAGCAAAGTTATCATTCAGAATTGAAGGGCAGATAAAGAGCTTCACAGATAAGAAAAAGCTAAAGGAGTTCATTACCACCAAACCAGTATTATATGAAATGCTGAAAGGTATTACTTAAGAAGAGGAAGAAGGTCAAGTGAATTAAAAATCTCAGGAATAGAATAAACTGGTGAATATAATAGAATTAAGGGCAAAGAAAGGGAGTGGATAGATAATTATCAGGGTGAAAGGGGTGTGGGGTGCAGAGACTGGATTAAAATTGTATAACCTATGGATGAGGACAATAGTGGGGGGAGGGGGGCAGGGCAGAGGGTGGGGTGGGAATCAGGTGGAAGGGAGCTATGGGGGAGAAAAAGGAGAAACAATTGTAATAATCTGAGCAATAAAGATTTATTTAAAAAAAAAATAAATAAATAATAAAATTCCCCTGCCGGATATCCTGGTGCAGGTTAACTCTGAAGTTCTCTCTCCCTTTCACTTTGTTACGGAGTTCCAGAATTTATGAGAGGCACCTGGCAATGAACTCCCGAAACTGCTGGCCTCTGTTCCAGGGGTGGGGGGAACCTTTCCTCTGCCAAAGGCCATTTGGATATTTATAGCATCATTCTCAGGCCATACAAAATTACCAATTTAAAAATTAGCCTCTGTATTTGGTCAAACATGTAATTAACTCCCCCCTGAGGCCTTGACTGGGCCAGACCAAATGATTTCGAGGGCCATCTGCGGCCTGGCCCTTGGGCCCGATGTTCCCCACCCCTGATACTTCAAACAGTGGGATAAGACTGCACTCCTCCTCCCTCCTCTCCCCCCCTCCATCCCGTCAGTTTCAGGTGGTTTAAGCTATGTGTTCTCTAGATGCTTTAAAGTTTCTTCCCTTCTCCCCCTTCCCCTCCCCTCCTCCCGGCTCTTTGGAGAGACACCATGTGCCCTCCAGCCCCCTGGCTGGGGGAGGTGAGGGCTCCTCTTTACCCGCTCCTTGCAGGCTGCCAAGCTGTTCGGCCTGTTTCGTTTTATTGTCTCCGCTTCCTCGTCCCTCCTGCCCTGAAAGGTCCCTTGCTTCTCGCTGTCCCGAACAGGTCAAGTGAAAATAGATGGTGGCCGTTGTAGATCATTCTATTGAGGAGAGAACAAACTATAGTTTCATTTACCCGTTCTCTGCGGATGGACACTTGGGTATGAACATAGCCTGCAAGTCTCTGGTCTTGTTCACAACCCCACCCCTACATGCTCGCTCATTTCTCTGCCTGTCCCTTGGACGGTGGCTTCTGGAATCATCCCCAAGCACTGCCTCCTGGACCAGTCCCAGCCAGAGAGGGGCAGGGAGCATTCTCGAAGGGGGAGGCTGTGGCACAGAGAGTGAAGCTTCCACCCCTGGTCCCTGCAGTCTGCTCCAGGGTCTTCCTCTTGGCCCCGGATGTGGGCAGTGAGGGAGGGCTAGGGCGCCAAGGGACATATTACCTAAGACAGGAGACCCTACGTGCAGAAGCCTGAAAGGGAGAGAGATGTCAGCAGCATGGAATTTGTGTCCAAAAGACTTGGCTTACTGAGTCTGCTGGAAGGATAAGTGACATGTTCTGGGCCCCGACCCTCCCAGAAGGACAGGGGCTGACCCAGCCCCCGCAGGAGTAAGGCTCTCTACCTTCCCACCTCCCTCTCCTGGGGCTGCTGGTCTGGGTCGAATTGCTGTGTCCGTGGACGAAGCCATCGATGAGGAGATCCAGGATGCTGTCAGCTCCCTGAGTAAGGACTTTAACAGACAACCCCAGTGGGGGACTCAGAGGCCCCTCTGCTTCTTGACCTGGAGGGAAGGTCAAGCCAGCCCCAATCCTAACCCAGATCAGAGCTCCATCCAAGCCAACCTAATCTCAACCTCAATCCTAAATAAACCTCAACCTTGAGCCTAAGCCACATGTAAAGATCAAACCTCAAATCCAACCCCAATCCCAACCAGACATCAACCTCGAGCCCAATCCCAACTAAACCTCAAATTCAAGCTCGACCCTAAAACCCAACCCCAACCCCATCCAGCTCCAGCTAAATTTAACCATAACTCCAAGCCGTCCTTCCTCTAACGCTCCCCCCTCCAGACAGACCCCAAGAAGGGTCCCCTCAGAGCCCTAAATTCCATCATGGTCACCCTCCTGCCCCAGAGTGAAGACCTGGGGTCACATCTTACTCCCTGTGACCTTAGCTTGACGAGCCCCATTCTGGAGCCTCTATTGTTTCATCCACCAATGGCCCAGCCCCCTGAGGTAGCCAAGATCCTTCCTGTTGCAAGCTCCACAGACCTCGCTTCAAGCTAATTTGAGCAAAGAAGGAATGTTCTGGATTATGTAACCGAGAGGCCCAGGGTTAGAGCAACAGGTTCAGGTAAGGTCAAACCCAGGGACTCAAACAATGTCTCCAACACTCACCTCCCTCTAGTGTCTGCTTTCCTCAGTGTGATCTCGCTCTCAACCGGGTCCTCCCCTGCACAGCTCTAGGCTTACATTCTCCCAGTGTGACAGCTCCCAGGGAGAGGGATGGGGGGGGGGAGGGGGAGGAGGAAAGGTACCTTTATTTATTGGTTAACCCAACAAAATTCCAGGTCTGAGTTTCATTGGTGGAGTCAGACTCATTTGTCTGCCCTTGTGTCAAATCTTAGACTCTGATTGGCTGGGCCTGGATCATGTGCCCACTTTAAGCCAATCTCTGATTATGACACATTTTCTTTCTTTAAGAAAAAGAAAACTTTACCCCATGAAAGAGGCTGGTCAGGCAACCTCATGGAGCCCTCTCAAGCCACTGTGGCATGATTGGTGGGTTTCCAATCACAGCCACTTCTTCTCAACTCCCAGAGGGCTGGAGCCCGGCCTGAGGCCACCTGAGCCAGGGAAATGTGCATGTCTGTGGCCCTAGCCCCTGCACCTGTCCTTCACGCACAGCCAGCTCTCCTTTTGTCCGTCTCCTCTGTGGCTATCCTATCTAACAAAGACGTAATATGCAAATGGCCGTTATGTCATGAAGCGTAACCACTGACCAGGTAACCATGGGTCAGCAGGCGGGTGGGGCAGTGAGCTACAAGTGGGCGGTGGAGAGCTACAGGAGGGGGCAGAGCAGCAACCTATGAGGGGGGCAGGGAGGTAGCGAGCTGCTGGCGCCGGATTTGTGCACAGGGCTACTAGTTACATCATAAGGGGGCATGAATTGCTCAATGGCTGGCCGCTCTCTGCCACCAGCAAGGAGCTGGCATTTCACCACTGCTAAGCCAATCTTCCTGGAGCAGACAAGGTTGGCAGCAGTTTAGGAAGGAGAATGTTATCCTCACCAGATCATGGGGGACCATTCCAAAGCTCTCTTGAATTTAATCACGTATTTTAAACAGAGAACATCACACTTCCTGCACATTGTCAGAAAACCTTACATTTTTCCAAAGAGAGAAACCTCTAACACGTTAGACTAGTGCTGTCCCACATGGCAGCCATTAAGCAGCTGAAATATGGCCCCTTTAAATGGAAAGGCACCTTATGTATAAACACATATCTGATTTTGAAGACTTAGTACCTCCCAAAAGGCAACATTCTCCTATCTAATAAAGAAGGAATATGCTAATTAACCCTCACAATGTTGCAAAGATGGCAGTGCCCACAGCCAATAAGGAGGGGATATGCTAATTGACTGCCCCAGTCTCAAAGATGGCAGCGCCCTCAGCCCCGCTGAGGTAGCAGGCCCATGGTGGCTCTGAGAACCTGCCTCCAGAGTCCCCCAGCCTCCTCAGTCCCTGCAGCCATCCAGGGCCGGCACAAGGGGCAGGCAAGCCTCAGGTGGCAGCTGTCCAGCCAGCCAGGGCCGCCTGAGGCTCAGGTAACCAGGGCCAGCCGAGGCTTGTGCTGCTGGCGGTGGCAGCAGCAGAGTTGTGATAGGGTGTTGTCTTCCTCTGATCGCCCGGTCACATCCAGCCCCAGAGGGCTCCCAGACTGTGAGAGGGGGCAGGCCAGGTGGAGGGACCCCTCTCTCCAGTGCATGAATTTTCACGCACCAGGCCTCTAGTATATCAATAATATTACAATAACACCTATACATTGAAGGGATAATATTTTGGGTATATTATGTTAAATAAAATGTTATTAAAATCAGTTTAGCCTATCTCTTTTTATATTTTTAATATGGCTGTTAGAACCTTTCAAATAAAAATTTGGTTCATATTATATTTCTCTTAGAAGGCACTAGACTTACAGAGAAAATTCCCTGCACACATTGTCTCATTTTTACCCCCCATTTTCAAGGTCAGATAGATACAAAGAGGGTTTTAAGACACCTAGACAGAGTGGAGGCACGTGAATGCATGCATATGAATATTTCTCGGAGTGAACATGTGTGGAAGCATGTGAATGGGTGTGCTCTGTGTATAGGTGACTGCAAATATTCGGGAATATGTGTGCAAGTGTGTGTATATGTGAGTCTGGTGAGCAGAAGTCTGAATGTGTGCTTCTGAGTCTTTGAGTGGGGTCTCTGGGTGGAGGGAAAGTGGACCTGCCTCAGTTGCAGTTGGGAGGTGAAGTGCCTGTGGTTAGCACTGCCGATGGTTAGTACAGCCGGTGGTTAGCATGGCCGGTGGTTAGCACTGCCGATGGTTAGTACAGCCGGTGGTTAGCATGGCCGGTGGTTAGCACTGCCGATGGTTAGTACAGCCGGTGGTTAGCACGGCCGGTGGTTAGCACGGCCGGTGGTTAGCATGGCCAGTGGTTAGCAGGGCCGGTGGTTAGCATGGCCGGTGGTTAGCACCGTTGCGTCAGATCCGTTCCTTTCCTCCGGGGCCTTGACGAAGCAGCATTTCTTGGAGTGGAGTGGAGGGATGCATTTTGGGAGGAGAAAAGCGGGAAGGAAGGTGTGGGGACTCAGGAATCCTGCCTTTGAGACCATAACTCCTACCCCTAAAAGGTGGGACTCTGAGGGCTACGGCTTCTCTCTTGAGAGAGAGGAGACAGGAGGATGAGGTTCATCCAGATAGACACACACACACACACACACACACACACACACACACACACAGCTTCCTGTAAAGTTCCTATTTGTTTAGAAAACCTTACTTTTAGTTAATACTAGAGGCCCGGCGTACGAAATTTGTGCAAAGGGCTTGGCCCCCACGGCAGCAGCCGCCTCTTGCCTTGGTCCTTGCAGCCCCGGCTTTGTCCAGAAGGTCATCTGGTCTAATTAGCATATTACACTTTTATTATATAGGATAATTGACACACAATGTTATACAAATTTAAGGTGTACAACGTGTTGATTTATTTCAAAATGATGCCTGTAGCATTAGCCAATGCCTCTTTCACTAGTTCCGGACCATTCTGGCCTGCCTCCAGGTCTACAGCTTCTTTTCTGTCCTTCCTGGGGCCTCTGGCTTCTTAAGACCCCTCTTGATCTGGGGGTACGAGGATGCCCCAGGGTGGGAGGTCTGGATCCCTGAAGTTAGGAGGCTGGCCTCTCCTTCCTCCCCCATACCCCAAACCGAGATTTCCTCTTCTGACAAGACACCTTCCGGTGGGTGGGGTATGTGTGGACAGACTGGCAGACTGGGGACCATGGAGGCTTAGGAAATCTACATAAACCAGGAGGCCGGTATGCAGGCAGCAGCCTTCAAAGACAAGCAACGGGGGCCACCAGCCCAGAGCGAAGGTTAGGCGCCTTGGCAGGGGGGTGGCAGCCAGGAGGGAGAGGTTGGGATGGGATGGTAGGAGCTGAGAGTGGGGGTCGCAGGGCTTCTTCCCCTCCCCAAAAGGTGCGAATGAATGTGTGTAACCCTCTTCTCTAACCAAGAAGCAACTCTTCATTCACTTTGATCCCCAGAAATGTGTTGTGTGCAGGGGTTTGGTGAACCAAGACTTCTGAGCCCCCCTCCCATCCCTACCCCGACCCCAAAGCTCCAGGAAGGTTTCCAAACCCTTCCCACTGACCCGCCCACAGCTGTAGACGACCCCAACTATGAGAATATCACCGTGACCTTAAGGAAACAGGACCGTCCAAAGGGCAGTCACTCACCCCCCACGGGTAAGGGTAAGCGACCCTGCAGCCCGCACCCCACAGCTGGGCAGGGTCAGTGGGGTGGGTGTGGTGACGTCAAGGCTGTGAGAGTGGTGGGGGCAGCTCTGTGAGTGGTGATGATGGTGGCATGGTGCTGATTGTGTAGGGGGACGTGCTGGTGAAGGTTTGGTGATGGTGATGGTGGATAGGTGACAATGTAGTGGACCGGGAAGGAATCACCCAGACAGAGCTGATGAGGGACAGTGCCAACAACAGTGAGCATTGATGCTTGTGCTGCTGACAGATACTGCTGATACTGGCAATTGTTGGTGATGGAGATGGGAGGAGGGGTGGGAGTGGGGGATGGGAGGAGGGATGGGAGAGGGGGTGGGAGTGGGCTCAGATGGTGCTGGTGGTGCAGGTCAGGGTTGGGGGCAGGGTTGTTGATGGTCATAGCTGCCAGTGGCATTGGGAAGAGTGGGTGAGGGGACAGAGCTATTATGGTGTTGGAATCAGTACTAATAGTTGAATCCTGGAGGTCACCTTCCCTGCCTCTGTCCCAGTCCCACCAGCCTGGTCCAGGCAACCCTCGGACTCTGCCCAGGCCCCCCGGTGGTTGCACGGAGCCTTCACAAGCCTGTACATCCTTCTCGCCCTGATTTCCATCATCCTGTTGGTCTGGGTTCTGGTGAAGAGTGAGTGGGCTTTCCATTGGTCGGGGGCGGGAGGGGGGCGGGGGTGTGGGGAGAGGGGCAGGGACGGGGCAGTGTGGAGGGGTCCACAGGAGTTGGGAGCCTCAGTGCTCCCACTGTTCCCTTTCCCCTAGTTCCTTTCCCGCCCCCTGCTCCCAGGGTTGCAGAACTGGAGCAATTCAAGTGCTTTCCTCCCCTCCCCTCTCCCATCCTGAACAGCGACTGAGATGTCCCAGGACCTGCAGGACTTGAAAGAGGAGATCAGGAATGGTGAGGGGAGGCCTCGGGGGAGCCCAATGGGTCAGGGTTGGGGGGGAGAGAGCAGTGGGGACTCAGACACCCCCTCGCACACCTGCAGTCTCTCTCTCCGCACGGGACTGCGAGGAGGGGCAGAGGCAGGGCTGGAGCGCCGTCCAGCAGAGCATCAGCAATGCCAAGCAGCGCATCGACTCGGCCATCCACAACGTCCAGGCTGGGAACGAGAAGCTGAAGAAGCTGGCGGAAGGTGCTGCCCTGTGGACCTCCCTCGGCCGGGACTGTGGTGCTGGGGGGTCTGGCGAGGGGACAGCAGAGGTCCTCCCTCCCAGAGCGCAGGGTTTGGAAGGCTCATGGGTATCACCTTTTAGTAATGTGGGGTATTTAAATGCTGCTGGGAACCCCAAGCGCAGGGCTCTGCAGCACCCCAGCATGGGGGTTTGGGCAAGGTGGGGTCCTTGTCTGAGGCTCCACCCCAGTTTTCTCCTGTCTCCTCCCACCCCCAGATGTAAGCCAAATCAAGACTCAGTCACAGCAAATCGCTTCGATCCTGCAGAAAATGCAAAGCCAACGTAAGCTGGGGCTAGGGGAGATGTGACCCTAACTTCTCCCCCAGGGGGACCTGCCTAATCTCGGATCTCCACTTCCCTTCTTCACAGAGCCCACACAGCCCACACCCCAGTGATCAAGACAGCACGGGAGCCTGCATGCAGCTGGCAGGACAGGGTGGCACCTCCCAGCATATATGACACATGGGGGCCTAGCCTTGTCTGAACCTGTTCATCATCCCCACATATCAAGTCATGTGTCATGGTGAATGAGTGTTGTGGAGTTGCGTGTGTGCATGTGTGTGTGGTGTGTGTGGGGTAAGCATCTCATGGAGGGTAGGTATTGGGTGAATGTTGAATGTGGGAGTCACAGAGGGTGTGGTGTACACCTGTCACTGTCCATGTGATATGTGTGTATCATAGCGTATGGTATTGCACACATCCCTGTGGGTAGCTGTGTCAGCAGGGACCACAAAAGTGTGTCACAGTGAGTGTGGGTGTTGGTGACACGTGCTACCCATGCATGTTTCACTGTTGGTGTGACTATGCATGAATGTCCTGCAGCATGTTGTGTATAAACGTGTCACGGTGGAAGTGTGTGGGAGCACACTGTGGGAATGGGCCGTTGTAATTGCGGGTGTCACGGTGTGTGCCCTGTCACTCTCTGTGCCCCCGAGAACCACGTGTGTCCATGTGAGTGCGCCTGCTTGTCACTGAGGGTGCTGGGAGCACGTACACACATGTGCCTCTGTTTCTGAGCTCACATTTTGTGATTCGTGGAAGTAAAGGCCAAGGGAAAACAATGTGGCTTTCAGATCTGTTACTGGGGCGTCTGGGGGGCGTTTGAGGAGAGTCTGCAAGCGTTTGGACTTGGGGATGGGGAAAACCACACCGTGAACAGGGGGACGTATACCAGAAACGCTGGGGACACGCGGGTGTGTGAGAATGAGGTCTGGAGTGGGTCCCCGTACCCAGGGGTGTGGTCTGAGGTGCACATGTGTGCACAGGTGCCCAGAGACAGAGACGTGTGCCCTTCGCCAAACGTGCACCCAGAGCACGTGACCCTCGGTGCCGCTGTTCCCCTGAACGTGGGCCTAACAGGGCCAGCGAGACCCCAGGTGCGGACCGCCCTTCCGGGCCACCTCCGGGACACGCGCGCCCCCAAGCGGCGGGTCTGGGGAACCGCGGCGCGCGGCCCGCCCGCCGCCCGCCGCCCGCCGCCCGCCGCGCCTGCGCACACGGGCCGTTTACGACGCCGTAAAGCAGCCGAGGGCCGCAGTTCCCGGTGAGACCTCGCCCGCCCGCGCCCCCGTCCCGCCGGTTCCCGCGGGCTCCACGCCCCTCCCTGCGGGCCGATGGGTCCTGGGCCAGGGTCTCGGCGCCGCGCCCCCCGCCGCGGCTCCCCCCAGAAGGGCACAAGGAGGCCGGGCTCCGCGGCCCGCGGCCCGCCCGCCGCGCCGGGGTCTCGGGCCCTGCCTTGGGGCGGTTCGGCTCGCCCCCCCCCCCCCAATGGCAGGACACTAGTGGGGCGTCAGCACGGCGCTCCCGTCCTGTTCGCTGGCCCTCTCCCTTAGCGCTGCACCCTGCTGGGCTTCCCATCCTCCACGCAGGCCGGTCGGGGGGGGGGCGTCTCGGCACCCCAAACCTCCGGCCCCAGCCCCGTCCCGCCCGGTGGGGGCTGGGTTCTCAGTCCTCCCTCCCGACCTCACCCTGGGCGGCTTCTCACCTGAGTGGGCGAGGGTGGAGGAGAGAGGGTGTCTCGGCGCCTTGGGGTCCCCCCATTCACCCCCACCGCAGAGCCACTGCGAAGGTCTCAGCGAGCCCTCGGGGTTCTCTCCTGTAGACCCCCCCCCATTCCGAGTCTCCCCCCCGACCGACGGCTGTGCTCCTAGTGCTGGGATGGAGGACCAGAGCGCCCCCTTGGGGCTCCCTTAAACCCCGGGTCTAAGGTCGGCCTCCTCCCTCCGGCCCCATCACTTTTCTGGAGAGCATGGGGGTGAAAGGCTCCCCCCCCCCCCAAGTCTTTCTTAAAATGCAGGTCCATCCTTGTCCCAAGGAGGCATGCTTCGTGCTCGCCGAGTTGACGCTGCCTGCGCGTTCAGGGCCCTCTCACTGTCCCCCGCCCTTCCCGGTTCCCCCCCAACCCTAGGTCTGACTTCCCCAGTGGAGGGGGTACAGAGACAGAGGTGCTTTTCACGCACAAGAAGTTACCTGGGAGGTGGGGTTTCTTGTGTCCCCACCTTTGTCCCCAACTCCCTTACCCGTGCCCTTCGCCCTCTCCGCCCCCCATTTGTCCTCTGGATGGGGGTCCCGGGGACTAGGTTAACGCCCAGGCGAATGCCCCCTTTCCTTCCCTGTCTCCTCCCCGGTGGGAGGTCCGTGGCGGCACATGGGGTGGGGCGGGGCCCAGGGCTCCTTCTCAGGCCCTGACCTGCTGCCTGTCTCCCCGCAGGGCAGCGGCCGCGGCATGGAGGCGCGCTTCACGCGGGGGAAGTCGGCGCTGCTGGAGCGCGCGCTGGCGCGGCCCCGCACCGAGGTGAGCCTGGGCGCCTTCGCGCTGCTCTTCTCCGAGCTGGTGCAGCACTGCCAGAGCCGCGTGTTCTCCGTGGCCGAGCTGCAGGCGCGCCTGGCCGCGCTGGGCCGCCAGGTGGGCGCGCGCGTTCTCGACGCGCTGGTGGCTCGAGAGAAGGGTGCCCGGCGCGAGACCAAGGTGCTGGGCGCCCTGCTCTTCGTCAAGGGCGCCGTGTGGAAGGCGCTCTTCGGCAAGGAGGCCGACAAGCTGGAGCAGGCCAACGACGACGCGCGCACCTTCTACATCATCGAGCGGGAGCCGCTCATCAACACCTACATCTCGGTGCCCAAGGAGAACAGCACGCTCAACTGTGCCAGCTTCACCGCGGGCATCGTGGAGGCGGTGCTCACGCACAGCGGCTTCCCCGCCAAGGTCACGGCCCACTGGCACAAGGGCACCACGCTCATGATCAAGTTTGAGGAGGCTGTCATTGCCCGAGACAGGGCCCTCGAGGGCCGTTGACCCCGCCGGAAATAAAGGATGAGAGCGCACCCTTCCCCATGTGTCTTGTGTCTTGTATGGGTGCCTCCCAGATTCGCTCAGCAGGACCCAGATCCCTGCCCCAGTCTGTAGGAGGCCAAGGTCCCGGCTGTGTATACCAGGGGGAGGGCTGGGTTGCACCCAGCTTGGGCTTTCATAGGGCCGGGGAAGTCCAGGGACAGTGGGGTTAGCCAGGCAGAAGGAGCCACTGGAGTGGGGGGGTTGCTGGTAGATTTTGGAGTCACAATTTGGAGTCACAATAGACTGGAGAGGTGTGGAGGGGCTGGGGTGAGGACCGGCTAAGAGACTCCTCTAGGCCAGGACTAAGCACAATTCCTTCCCAAAGGTCCGGGCTGTGACTAGCTGGTGCCCCGTAGTAGGTCAGCGGTTGGGTGTGGCTGTGCGCCTAGGAAACGGGCTGACCACTGCTTTAGACTTGCTACTCAAAGTGTGGCCGAGGGACCTGTAGCATCAACAAATCTGGGGAGTTTGTGGGTAATACACGAGAAACCCCACCTCCCAGGTACTTTCATGTGGGAACCCCAGACCCACTGCCACAGTGCATTTTAGCAAGACACCCAGGGGGTTCCTGTGTGCCTTAGTTGGAGAAACAGTGTGCTAGGGCACAGCGTATCAAAACGGGTGCCTGGGCGCCACGGCCCTCCCCTCCCACGTCTCAGAGTCTGCAGGTTCGCTGGGCCGGAAGTTTGCATGTCTAATGAGTTCCCACGAACTGGTGATGCACCGAGGACTACCCTTCGGGCACTAGGGCCCTAGACACCTGGCTCTCAGGGGAAGTAGGTGGGCTTACTTCAGAATCATCTGGATGCTTAAAATAGTTTGCAGTTAATTTCTAAATATGCCTGGTGCACAAACATCTGTTGTAAAAAAAAAAAATACACCTCAGACAACCCCTTCCCTTCTGCCCACTTCCCGGGGACCCTCGTCACTCCTCCCTAAGGGAGGCCATGCCACTCGTGGGGAACCTTTGCCGAAACCGATCGTTGTCTCACTAATTAGGAAGGTGTGGACAAGGAACCTGGAAGGCTGGTCCCCCTTGAAGCTCTGAAAGGTCAGAGCCAACCACTCCCTATCTAATTAAGACAATGGTAACTGAGGCAACTTCCCCACCAAATAATCATGTAAATCCTTACAGATACGATAATTGCCTGTTACTAGAATTATCTGCCTAAGGGCTATGGGTATATCCCAAACCTGAATAAAAGGATGTCCAGGCATAGTCCTCCCACTAGAGGCGGGCTCCCGCCTGGCCCCCAATATTCCCAAATTAATACTTTTCTAGTCTCTTTTCATTTGTGTGCAGCCTTCTCCAGCACCCGAACCGGAACCCTGAACCACGAAGGATGTGAAAGGGGTTCTCACAAACCTTGTTCAAGTTTCCGCTGTCCCCTTACCTGAGGGCACCTGAACAAGTCTGTTTCCAAAGGGGACCTCCAGTGCTTCCGGCTGGGCCCTCACTGCCTATGGAGCGCGGGACCAGCACCTGCCCTCCGGCCCCTCGGGCAGGCAGCATCCCCTCAGCTAACAGGCCACAAAGCGGGTTCCCAGGAAGAGGTCACTTACCCACGGCCATGCATTAATTAGTTCGACAAGTATTTATTGAGTGCCTGCCATTTGCCAGGTGTGGGGAACACAGCTGAGAACAAAACAAAGGTACCTGCTCTGAAGCATCAGACAGGTCAGTAAATTAACATTTTGTTAAAAGAAGGAGTGCTATGGCGAGAAAGTACAGTGGGCAAAAAACCAGAGTTGGGGTGTCCCTTTAAATGAGAGGGAGAGAGTGCTCAGGATCGGTCTAGGTCTAGTTGAGGAGTGGGGAGGGGACAGCCGGCCAGGCCCTGAGGCTGGAGGAAGCCTAAATCTAAGGAACAGTGAGGAGGCTGGGTGGTGGGAGGAGAGGTGCATGGGAGGGATTCTGCGAAGGCGAAGGACCTTGAACTTGGCTTTTTTTCTGAGCTAGAAGGGAACTTCTGGAAGGTTTGGGACAGTGAAACGTGAGACCACACCAGTTCAGGTGGAGCGAGGAGGGGTGAAAAGTGGGCGGGTTCTGAATGTGGCGAGATGGCCGAGCCCATGGCCTTCCTCGCGGGGTTGGAGGGAAGGGATGGCGGGGATGAGCCCACTGCTGGCCCGAGGCGCTGGTAGAGCGGAGCCATGAGTTCCCACATGGAGCATCTGAGGAGGGGCCTGGGGGAGACCAATCTGGGGGTGGGCAGCAGGGCTCTAGCTCTGTCCCCTACTCTTCTGAGCCCCAGGACTCCCAGGTGCCAAAATGGTGCCCTCCCCAGTCCCTGGGTCGTGGCTGGCCCTTGGTCTGGCCCTTGACTCCCAGGGTCCCAGGGAGGGCACCTGCCATGATTCGTCCTCCTCCTCCAGAGGACCTGAGAATACATGGCGTGCCTGGCTCTCCTCTAGGCCAGGACCTGGGGGTGGGGCCTTACGAGGGGGTGGCCTGAGGTCCTGGCCTGCCTCCGTCTTGCCTTCAGTGCTGGGCTGACCTTGGCCAAGCCTGGGCCGCTGCTGGGAGCGGGGCTGGAGCCTTGGCCGCAGCGGCTGCCGGGTGACCAGGCCACCTCCCGTTGTCTCTCCGGCTGCTAGCACTTAGCACCTTCTGTGTACTGGGCTCGCTGGGCCTGGTCTTCTCTCCAGCAGCCTGGGCAGGGGCACCAGGCTCCGTGCAGTTGGTCCGCAGCTTCACCCTGCAATGTCCCGGGGGCCCGGGGGTGTTTTGTGCTCCCCTGGACCGCAGAGTCCTCATCTCCAGCCCTGACTAGAAAACGCTTCTTGTAATGAAGTAGGGAAAAAAGGTGGGGAGGGCCCCGGCTGGTTGCTCAGTGGTTGGAGCACTGGCCCACGGGCCAAAGGGTCATGGGTTCAATTCCCTGTCAAGGGCCTGGGATGCAGGTTAGATCCCTGAGCAGCAGGCAAACAATCCATGTGTCTCTCTCCTATCGATGCCTCTTTCTCTCTCTGTCTCCCTCCCTCACTTCCAGCTGTCTAAAAAGGTCAAAATATCCCCAGTGAGGATTAGCAACAACAAAAAGGTGGGGAGGTGCAAACGCCACTTCAGCTTTTCCTCAGACATTAGGCTCTGGGCCGCCAGCTCCCATCTTCCAGCCTGGAAGCCAGAACTCCTGAGGCCCCAAGGAGGGACTGTGAGGGCTGCCCTCCCCCCATTTTCCTGGCTCGGGCAGGAGGCAGGAGGGACACAGGACCTGCATCTGGGGCGGACGAGGGCAAGGTCCACTCCCGACCCCAGCAGGTGGGGGGGCGGGGACGACAGGGTCTGGGGTGCCTCTGTGCTCCCGAAGAGCGGGGCTGCCAGGCCCTGTGCCATGGGGAGGGAGCCCCAGCACTCAGGCTGAAGGGCAGGGGTCCTTGAGGTGGGAGCTCAGAGCACTGGGAGGCGGGGAGGTGGCGACAGCAGGTTGGGCGGGGGAGTCACAAGGAGGGGTGCATGTGGGGGGGTGGCGGGGGCTGTCGGGGTCCTCGTCTGGGGGACCGGGCGGCAGGCGGCAGTCAGCAGGTGGCCAGCCGGTCACACAGCCAGCCGGTGAGATAGGCGCTGCAGGAGGCGTCGCTCCACGGCCCGGAGCCCAGCAGCATCACGCAGTCCTCGCCCTGGGCCCCGTTGTCGGGCTCCCCGGGCCCCCAGTTGCTGCGGCAGAAGGCTCAGGTTGGCGTAGCGGGAGGCCCACTGCCTTCCGCCTTTGCTCACCCCTCCGAACCGAGTCCTCTCACCCACCCCAGGGGCCCCACCCCATCTCGGTGCAGCTCAGAGACCCACTTGCCTTCTCTCATCCAGCCCAGGCCTCCCTCCCACCCTGACCATCTCCCGCCACGGCAGGCCGGACACTCCCCAGGTCTGGGCCTGGGGCGCCTGTCTCCAACCCCCCTCCCCCGCCCCCATCACAGAGATGCCCCCTCTCCGAGTCAGCTGGGGCCAGCTCCCTTTCCTTCCCCTGCTCACCTGTACTCCAGGGGGCTCTGGTCCATCCAGACAAATTCTCCCTCCCTGTCCAGGTCCCGGAGGCCAATCCAGGCGCCCTTCTTGCTGCTGTGCTTGGCCAGGAAGTCCTGAGGAGCAGGGCCGGGCTGGAGGGCTGCAGGGCTGAGCCTGGGTCTCCCCGCCGGCCAGGAGGCTGTGTCGGGCTCCCCCTCCCCCATCACATGCAGAGCCCAGGCCCACCTGCTCCTGCTGGCTGTGGATGCTGACCAGCCTCCCCCCGAGCCGGCGGCAGGCCTGCCGCGCCTGGAACCACTGCTTGGGGCCCTCCCCGAAGTAGTAGCACTTCCGCTGGAAGCCGACCCACTTCTCGGGGCACGTGCTGCACGCGGAGCCTACGACAGGGAGATACGCAGGGCGCTGTGGTGGGCACCGCAGGGGTGCTGTGGCAGGCACCGTGGCAGGCATGGCGGGAGGCAGCTTGGTGGGTACCTCCTGGGTGCCCTGGGTACAACGGGCAGAGTGGGTGGCAGCTTGTCTCCTGAGGCCTAACAGAGGGACGTGCCGGCCCCTGCTGCCCTGGGCCTCGCAGGCTGATAGGTAAGACCAGCACCAGCTGCCAACACCAGCGCCACAGAGGCCCCCGGGAGCCGAACAGCACCACGACACAGCTGCCATAGACAACCTCGGCCACCGCACGTCCGTCATCGCCGCTGCCCGGCGCTCACCCACGCCGCCACCTGTCGCCAGCACCGGCCACAGCGCCTCCGTCCCCGCGTCCTGACCATAGACACGCTCATGGGCAGGGGCACTCAGCCACCAGCACCCTGACTGCCAGTGCCTCCAGAGTCAATGGCATCTCATCTGCCACACCACGTCCCAGACGCCACCCCTGCCGGCAACACCTTCACCACTAGCCGCCCCGCAGCGCTGGCACCCACCATGGCCAGCAACATCTGTCCCCCACCAACGCCGTGGCCGGCCCTGCCCTCACCAGCACCAGACCAGCCATGCCTTTTTTTTTTTTTTTCTACAGAGAGGAAGGGAGAGGGATAGAGAGTTAGAAACAATGATGAGAGAGAAACATTGGTCAGCTGCCTCCTGCACACCCCCTACTGGGGATGTGCCCCCAACTAAGGTACATGCCCTTGACCGGAATCGAACCTGAGACCCTTCAGTCCGCAGGCCGGTGCTTTATCCACTGAGCCACACCGGTCAGGGCAGACCAGCATGTATTAACTACCAGTGCTAGTGGCAGCTGCCTGATGACAGCCCCACCTCCATTACCGCCAACACCCCCAAACCAGCCCTTGGCCACTTTGAGGGATACTTTGATTTCCTTCTCATTGGCCAGGCGAGGCTGTGGGAGGGGGAAGGGGCTGAAGGGTTGGGTCCCATTGGCCTCGACTGAAGGCCACCTTGGTCTCTCCCCTTGCTCCCACCCCAAAACACGCTCAGGCACTTCCGGGGGGAGGGCTGAACCCTGAGACTGGCCCACTCGAGCAGGATCTTAACCAATTTCCAAAGGCTTTGGGAGGGGTCCCTGTAAGAGTTGGTCCACAGGAGGTCGTGAACTCCGGGAGGAGCAGAGCTGGGTGTGCGTCTCGCTAAGGAAATGGCACCCAGCACGCAGCCCTCGGGGGAAGGCAGCAAGAGAACATCGCCGGTCCCTTCGAGGAAAGGTTGGGGAAGGTGTTGAGGCTGCCTGTCACCTCGCCATTGAGAGACAGCCCTGGAGCTGGCCGCCCATCAGAGGTCATCGCTCAGAGTGAGCGCGGCCCAGAGCCCCTCCCAGCCTGCCCCGGGGCGCGGGGCTTCCTGCTGGAAATCCCACAGCCACCGAGTCCCGGGGGACAGCACTCCTCCCTAAGCACCACCGAGCCTTCCTCTTCTCACTCTGTGGGGCCGGGGCTTCCCGGGGGTGGAAGACCAAGAGCCGCGGGGGTGGGTGGGGTGGGACTGCAGCTTAAAGGCACAGTGACTGAACATCGATCCCCCTGCAGGAGGCTGGCCGGCCGGGGCCCCCCATGGCCCTGTCACTCCAGCATCGCCTCCCTCATTGCCGCCTCCGGGGCTTATGCCAGGACGCTCGCCATCCCCTCTGCTGCAGGGTGACCGGCTACGCCCTCTGGCTGGGCCACCCCATCTTCTGGGGGGGGCTGTGGCTGAGGGCATCCTACTCATGGCCCTCTGCTGAGCCGTGGGGACAGAGGAATGGTCAGTAAAGAGAACCCAGTGACGGCTTTTGCCCGGAGGAAAACGTGGAGCCCCACCCTCAGGTGTGGAGGGGTGCAGCCGGACTCAGCACAGGCTCCCTCGTGTGCCCTCCGTTAGCCCCGCACCCCCCCACACACACACACACTGTCGCTCACACACCCGTCCTTCACGCCCATGCACCACCACCACACACCTGTGTTGTCACATGATTACATCGACACCCCTGTGGGCACAGGCGCACGCACTCACCGTTGGACACCCGGAGCTCTATCCACAGCCTGGCCACCTCCTCCTGGAGTCTTTCCAGGGAATCCAAGGCTTCGCGTCTCTCATTTAGGCCTGGGTGGTTGGACGGGGCAGTGGTCACAGACAAACGTGTGGGTCTCTCCTGGTCCCGCCCGGCCCCAGCCCTCCCAAGCCTCACCCTGGGACTTGAAGTTGCTCAGGTCCTCGAGCAGTCCATCCAGGTTCCGAGAGAGCTCCGAGTCTGATTGGGGGGGCGAGGGGCCAGACGGGTGTCAGGAGCATCAGCCTGAGGGTCTGGAGGTCCCCATGGCTCTAGGACACCCCCACCGCCCCGGCTCTCACCCTGGATTTCCCTTCTCTGCAGTCCCGCGTGGAGCTGCTCCTGCACCGCGTGGAGCTGCTCCTGTCCCGCGTGGAGCTGCTCCTGCACCGCGTGGAGCTGCTCCTGTCCCGCGTGCAGCTCCTGCACGCTCTGCAGCGCCTGGGCCACTGGTGCAGGGCGGAGGCTCAGTGGTGAGCGCCTCTGTCAGGGACACCCCTTCCCCACACAGGCTCTGGGCTCCTGGCGGGGGCACTGGGCCGCCTGCTCACCGTCTCCGCCTGCTCCCCCAGTCCCCTTCCCCCCCTCTCCCCAGACCCCCCGCTGAAGCCACTCACCCTGGGACTGCTGGGCCATCTGGTCACCCTTATGTCTTTCCACGTCCTTGGAAACCCGAGAGACTGGGGGGGGGGGGGTACGTGCGTCCTCAGGAGCCAGGCAGGCAGGTCCTTGAATCCCCCAGCCCTTCCCCCGCCCCGAGTGCAGGGACCCCTCACCCAGTCACCGTGGCTGCAGCTTTTGGTTTTTAGTTCTGGTGGCAACAGTACTCAGGCAAGAGCTGGCAGTAGAAAGGATTTGTGTGCCTTTCCCCCCTTCAGAATTAAATGTCGTAGCAGCAAGCCTCTGCTGAGAGCCCCCTGGGGGCTAGGGGCCTTCTAGGCGCTGCACAGATCTCAGCTCACAGCGCTGGAATGATGCCCACTTTGCAGGTGACTAAGCTGAGGTGCGGAGCAGTTCTACAGCATCTCATCAGGGCCCTCCCCTGCCCCCCGAGAGTCCCTGGGCTTACCCCCCACGTGGGGAAGGAGGAACACAGGCTGGCCCTTGAGTTCCTGGGGGACGCTGGAGCCCAGTCCTCCTCCCACATCCCACAGTGGTCAGTGGCAGAAGCAGGACAAGAGCCTGGTTTCCTAGCCCTTCCCACGCCGCCGCCTCCCCCATACCATTCCGGGCAGCGATGTCCTCCAGCTGTCTCAGGCCCTGCACGGCATCCCGGTCTGGGCAGGGGGGGGGGGGGGGAGAGAGGAGAGGAAGGGGTTTCAGCTTGCCCCTCCCGCCCACAGCCTACCTGCCAGCGGGGCCTTGGGGATATCTCGTGGGAGGTGCCCAAAGGGTGGGAGGTGGGGTTGCCGCGTGGGGGGGGGGGCTGAGAGGGGTTGGCCGGAGCAGAGTGGGAGGTGGGACGGAGAACTGGCTCCCAGGGTGTGTTGGGCCCCGGGTTTGGAGTGGGTGCTGGGAGGGGACGGGGGGCTGGCCCGGGGCTGGGGATGCTCTCACGCCACAGGAGCAGCAGGGTCAGCAGCCCAGCCCACAGCACGGCCGTCAGCAGCCCCAGCAGCACGACCTGCGTCCCGCGCCTGCAGCACGGCCGCCGTCCTCGGCGAAGCTGCAGCACATCTGCCAGGAGAGGGGCGGGGAGGGGCGAGGGTGAGGCTCTGTCCCCTCCCCAGGGCTCAGGGCCCCAAGGCCGGGGAGCCCGCCAGAGCCCACCCCTCCCGTCACTCTACATCCCGTCCATCTGGGCATCCAGCCCGTCTCTGCCCCTGCAGCCCAGGATCTGCTGCTCCTTCTGCCCCAGCCGCAGCCGCAGCCGCAGCCGCAGCGAGCCTGCCTAAGGGCCAGGCCCTTCCGGAGGACTCGCAGGGCCGCAGGGAGTCCGGGGAGACCCCCTCCGTGTGCTCCTCCCACCCAGGTCTCCTGCCCCTCTTCCATTGTACGGGTTCAGCCACCCCCACTAACGTCAGAACCCCCAGGCCACACCCGAGCTCCTGCCCCCCACAAAACTCTACCTTGAGGTTCCACTGCAGGTCCAGCCCCCCTCCCCTCATCCTGGCTGTGAGGGTTCATCATGCTGACCCTCCCTTGCTCTT
Organism: Vespertilio murinus; assembly: GCA_963924515.1. Lineage (NCBI taxonomy): Eukaryota > Metazoa > Chordata > Mammalia > Chiroptera > Vespertilionidae > Vespertilio > Vespertilio murinus. The sequence goes on from OZ004708.1 coordinate 100,455,620, forward strand.
CCACCCTGCAGGGCTGCCGTGCCCAGCGGAGCCGCCTGGCTGTTGAGTCAGAGGAGGGAGGTAGCCTGGCTTCCCTTTCTGAGCGGCTCGGTGGCCCCCCCACCCCCTCAGTGGGCCTTTCCTAGAAATTCACTCTTCTTCCCAGGGAGGCCCCGGAGCCAGGGCGGAAGGAGGACAGGCTCTGGCTTTGCCAGTGGCAGCTCCGGAGAGCCTCTCACCTGAGTACGAGCTCTCCTCCATGGCAGTGCTGGTTGGGTCCTCCCCGCGATGGTGCTCCCCACCGACCAAGACCGTCCACTCGAGGGGCTCAGCACGGCGGCAGCGGGATCTGTGTTCTAACACGGGTTAGGTAGGCGTCGGCCCGAAGTCCTGGCCCAGGACAGCATCCGAGGGTCGAGAAGCTCCTCGGGCACCGGCGGACGCTGCTTAGTTCACGGCCGGGCATCGGTGTCGCCCGTAAGGAGACACAGCCCGTGGGAAGGCCCCTGGCCCATTCCAGGGGAGGTACCGGCCTCTGCTCCGGAAGCGTCACCTGGGACCTTGGCAAGTGGCTGAGCCTCAGAACCATTCCTTCCTATGGCATGACTGACGGACACCCGCTCTGCTGCGGGCTGTGCCGGCTCTGAGTGCGAGACGCGCTTTGAACAGGCCTGGCACAGGTCCCCTCCGCAGCACCTGTCAGCTTGCTGCCTGTGCTCCCGTGGCCGGGACGCGGCCTTCTGAGCCTCCGTTTCTTCTTCACCAACCTGGGGTCTGGGACAGCGCCGGGCCCGTGAGGCCGCGGTGGGATCGCAGGGAGAAGACTGCACCCTGGCTGTCAGCCAGGGGAGCTCACGGCCTCAGACAGAAGCCTTCGCCAGGCGTCTCCGCTGGGCCCTCACCGGGCTCCGCTGCCTCTGCTGCCAACCTTTCCAACGTCTTTGAAGTCGCTTGGTTTTATTTAGTTATTTTTTTGGTTAATGCTCACTGAGGATTTATTAAGTTATTATTTTTTTGTTGTTAATGCTCATTGAGGATCCCCCCCCGCCCCTGATTTTTAGAGAGAGTGGAAGGGAGGGAAAGAGGGGGAGAGAGAAAAACGCTGATGTGAGAGAGACACAATGGGTTGCCTTCAGCAAGTGCCTTGACCTGGGCTTGGGATCCAACCTACAACCCAGGTACAAGCCCTGGACCGGAAGCTGAACCTGCGACCCTTTGGTAGGAGGGGCTGACGCTCTAATCCAGCCGTGGGCAAACTACGGCCGCGGGCCGAATCCGGCCTGTTCGGCTGTTCTATCCGGCCCGCAGAGCCGAAAGAGCGGAGGGTTCTCTTGCTCTCCCCTCCGCTCCTTCACCAGCAGCCCAAGATGAGAGTGCCGGCATGGTCAGGTTGCTTTTGTTCCGGCCCTCCGGTCCAGTTTAAGAACCTATTGTGGCCCTCGGTCAAAAAGTTTGCCCACCCCTGCTCTAAGCACTTAGTACACTGGCCAGGGTGAAGTCACTTGACGTTAAAGCACCTACTATGTGCTGAAGAGCGTGGACTTTGGGTCAGACAAGCCTGGGGGTCGCTGGCTGCCGCTCTTGCTGTGTGACTATGGGCAAGTGGCTTCCCCTCTCTGAGCCGGGGGGGAATGAAGAGGTGGGGCTGCCAGGCTCTGGTTACTGGCAGCTCGAACCAGGTCTCTGGCCATCTTGCGGGAGGCCTGAATGTCCCCATTGTGTGGCTGGACATGCCTGAGCCCAAGCTGGTCAGACCTGCGGTTGAGTCCTGGCTTCTCCCCGACAGTGACTCCGCTTGCTCCCTGTCACCTGGGGTGAGTGACAGTGCTGACCCCGGGATGAGGCACATGGGGTGTGAGAAGCCGGCATGCAGCAGCTGCTCAGGAACCCCTGTGGGTGCCGACCGCTAAGAGCATAAGTGGCTTGTCCAATTCCCAGCGCTTGAACCCAGGAACTGTGACCTGGAAGCTTCTTTGCTCAACCCCCTGGGCCATGGCCTCCGGGGGGGGGGGGGGTCAAGGTGACGAGGCAGAAACCAGGCTGCTTCCCAACGAGAGAGCTCGCCTCTGCTTGCCCCCCCTCCACGCTCCCAGGGCCCTCTGCCATCAGTCCCGTGCGCATGCCGAGCTCACCTTTTTGCCTGGCTTCCCCTTTGCCCAGCCAGGTCCCCGCACACCTGAGAGCCTGCCCAGGACACCCCTCAGCACTGCCCACTGCCCTTCCTCATACAGATCTCTTCTTGGCTGTCCCTCGAGACCCAGCTCAGAGCTCATTTCTTCTAAGAAACCCATGTCCACTTCCCACCACCAGCCCCGACACACACACACACACACACACACACACACACAGCCGCACATGTGCACACACATGCACACTCACACAGGCACACCCTCAGAGGCACGAGCACAGACACACATTTGCACAGTGACAGCATCACACATTCCCACTCACCGCACTGCGAGCTCTGGGAGCTGCTGTCCTCCTGGCCCGCTGGGGCCGCTGGCAGAGGAGGTGAACCGGAGGCACACTTTCTCCTGAAAGCAGAGCCACCCCGGCTCTCTGGCCACAGACCTAATTATGGCGCACCCCGATGATCACGCCCACGCATGGCCGCTCTGGTGTGCCACAGCCCGGCAGTCCCTTCTATTATTACCCCCACGTCTCAGGTGAGTGAGCAAACAGGTTCAGAGACGCCACCCCAAACTGCAAAGGGAGGTGGGTGGTAGAGTCAGGGTCTGAACCAGAGGGACGGGGCAGGAAGAGGGGAGAGAATGGGAGAAGGAAGGAGAAAAGAGAAAGAAAGACACGTGAGATAACATGTTAAAATTGTGGCCAGATATTGGCAATTTTGTTGTACAGTTTTATTTAGTAGCAACATGTACCAAGCACACTCAGCAACCTAGGGGTAGTAACACATTTAATGTTCATAATCCCCCTATAAGGTAGATGCTTTGTCACCCAGGCTGCCTGATGGGTGAAGCACAGAGAGGTTAAGGAACTTACCCAAGGTCACACAGCTCATGCGTGGCAGGAGCAGGATTTGAACTCACGCGATGTGAGTGTCAAGTCTAAAGCCCTAACCACTACGCAGCCCAGCCTTGTATTTCCAGGGACTGCTTGGCATGTTACCACCTCACTCTTCATCCCTAGACCAGCGGTTGCCAACCTTTCGGACCTCACGGACCCCCGGTGGCCTGCGGATGACCAGTTGGCGACCGCTGCCCTAGACCATGTCTCCTCACCCTTAACCCATCCCCACTCTCAACGGGGGACCGCCCAGTGCCACACACCCTGCTTGCCCCAGGCTCCACACCGGGCTCTCACCCTGGAGGGTGCCCCCTTGTGCCCAGGCCCCAGCCAGACCTGAGCAGGCAGCCGCCAGATGGGGAGGGTCTGGCGGGAATGTCCCCGGGAGCATGACCAGCCCCAGCTGGTCCCCCCTGTCTGTCACCTGTGTCCCCAGCGTGGGGATCGGGGCCCTCTGCTGAGTGGATGGCTGGTGGGCTGGGCACGCATCCTGCACCCACACCTTGCTCTGGGCTAATTGTGGGGGCTTGAACCCATTGTGTGGCTGCCAAGGGGGAAAGGGCGACCGCTTTAAATAGGGAAGAGTGTTGAGTGGACATCAGAGAGAGGCCACTGGGGGCTGCTGGGTGGACAGAGGACAGCATGAGGCCTGGGGGGACCTAGGAGCTGGGACGGGAGGGGTAAGGGGGAGGAGGAAGGGAGGGGAAGTTGTGAGGACTGTTTTTGGAGGGCCTGCAGGGATGGGGACAGGGTGGGGGGCTGTCGCTGGGTCTAGTGGCCGGAGGAGGTGGCCCGGAGCAGTGGCTCTGGGCGTGGAGAGAGCAGACTGATTTGAGAGACAGGCCTTGTAACGGTGCTCAGAAGATGCTGTGGAAAGTGACCAGTGTCAGCCCAGTGTCCGGGGGACAGCGGGCTGTCCTAGCGATGAGGACAGAGAAGATGAGGACAACGTATTGGAGCCAATGGTGCTGGGCGCCGTGAGGATGCGCCGGCGGCCAGAGGGTGGGGCTGGTTGGAGTGTGGTGTTTCCAGACCTGCTCTGCCCCAGCTCTGGTGACAGCTGCACCTCCAGGCTCCACGGTTCAGACCCTACAACAACCATTTTAGAGAAGCGATGCTTTGGTCCTGACCAGTTTGGCTCAGTGGATAGAGCCTCGGCCTGCAGACTGAAGGGTCCCGGGTTTGATTCCGGTCAAGGGCATGTACCTTGGTTGTGGGCACATCCCCAGTGGGGAGTGTGCAGCAGGCAGCTGATCAATGTTTCTCTCTCATCAATGTTTCTGACTCTCTATCCCTCTCTGTAAAAAAACAAAATCAATTAAAAAAAAAATATATATATATATATAAAGAAGCTTTGGGGTGAAATCTCAACGGGGGTTCCCATCACGCGATCGCCCCTTCCTTCCCCTCTGCAGTATCAACCCTGTCCCTCACCCACTTCAGGGGAAAAACAGGAAACTGCGGCTGTGGACGGCGATCTGAGGTTCTGGGTTCTTTTTTCAGGCCTGGGATCGGTGAGCACGGGGCTGCGCTAGCTCAGCGCCAGTCCATCAGGGGTCTTGCAAGGATTCTATGGTCCCCAAACCAGCCCCACCCCAGCCCAGCCCTGACCCTACACAGCCCCCACTCGCCCCACTGATGCTCCATGCTCGGACCTCCAACGCTAACCTGCGCTCAGTGCTGCGCGAAACTGCGCCCACAGCACTGAACTCAGAACCTCAGCACCGGCCAGCACCACCTGCGAGCGTGATGCAGGACCCGCAGCACCCTAATCCGAGCCCCATTGTGGAACAGCCCTGGACTCACCCCACCTGCTTAACCCCCCAGCACCTCCCCCCCCCCCCCCCCGGTGATGCCAGGGGAGAGGGAAAGGGATACATGAGGCAGTAGGTGTGCAAACCCAGGAGGGCTTCCTGGAAGGGGTGTCTCTGAGGCCCGGCCTCTCTTCCTCAGCACTGGCATTGTGGCTGGGTAATTCCTGGCGGTGGGGCTGTCCTGTGCATTGGAAGTTACTTAGCAGCAGCCCTGGCCTCCGCTTACTCTTCTCCTCCCTTCCACCTAACAGTGAAAACCAACAATGTCTCCAGGCACTGCCGGATGCCCCCGGGGGGGGGCAGAATCATCCTAGTGGAGAACCAGGCTGGGAAGCACGATTTAAGGAGGGCGGGGAGGTGCTGGCTTTGGGCCTCACCTTTCCCTGTTTCTCCGTTTCCGTTTATCCCTCCACGGTCACCTCTTTCCGCTTTCAGTCCCTCAGCCCTGACTCCGCCTGCCGCCTGGACACAAGCTGAGCCCCAGCTCTCCGGAGGGCCGGAGACAGCCTCGCTTGTACCGGCAGTGAAGTGCACACAACATTGGGCATTTTGATCATTTTCAGTGGCACCGGGCACATTGTTGTCCCACCACCGGTCTCTAGAACTTTACCATCTTCCCAAACGACGCTCTGTCCCCACTAAACACTCACCCCACCCTCTCCCTGCCCTCTCCCACCCTCCCCTCTGTCCTCGAGGGCCCTCCCGGGAGTGGGCCCGCACAGCGCCTGTCCTGCACGCGGCTGGGCTATTTCACTGCGCATGATGTCCTCAGGGTTCATCATGTAGCAAAAGTTAAGCCCGTCAGTCCGCGGTTTCAGGTGGGGAAGCAGGATGGGGGATACCTTGGACCCCAAGAAACCTGGGCCCGGGCAACCTCTGAGCAGGCCACTCAGGAGCAGTGGAGGCTGTGGCCCATGGTCACCCTTCGCGCAGCCCAGGTCCCCCCCGGGGCTTTGCAGCCTCAGAGCCCGGGCTGGTGCCACCCCCTCCGGCCGGGGAACTCCGCACGCTCCCCGAGGGCCCAGCGCCGGGAGCAGGGCCAGGGCCTTCCTGTCCCCCCAGCCTTGACCGAGACACTTCAGCAGCCTCTGTTCTCTGGGGCCTCAGTTTTCCCCGAAGAGAAGGGCCTGGCCACGTCTCACCTCCTCGGGCGCCGGTGCTGGGAGCTGGCAGTTCCAGAGAACTGGGCTGCTCAGGACAGCTGTGAGGCTCGGGAGGGCGAGGGACACGGTGTGCGGGGCTCTCAACACGTAGATATACAGACACACGCACACACATGTCCACAAAGGGATGCAACACCGTCACTTACAGTCACACCCACAGAGATGGACAGGCACTACACAGCTAACCCACAGATACATGCATCACACACACAACACACGCTCACAGATATGATATAATGAAACCACAGACACACAGACACGACCCCACACACATGCAAAGATTGGGACATGTAGACAAATGCAACACAATCCAAACACGTCACACACATACCACAGACACAGACACAGCTAGCGATGTCTACACAGCACATACACAAAGACACAGCCTACAGGACACTACCAAACTACACACATGTTACATAAGACACATGCACGACATACATAATCCATACACAGATACAGACAAATATAAAAGAAACAGACACAACGCAAACAAGCATACTCACAACACCAAGATGCAGTCCAAATGACACATCCAAGCCACAGTTAACATCCACACACACACAGATACAACACAGTAAAACCATAGACACGCACAATACATACACATAAACACATGCCTAGACACCCACAGAAGTACACACAAAGTACACACATACAAAAACAAAGATAGAGACATGACACAATTAATCTACAGGTACAATATAGACACAACCTATGTTCACATACCCTGTTTCCCCGAAAATAAGACAGTGTCTTATATTAATTTTTGTTCCCAAAGATGCGCTAGGTCTTATTTTCAGGGGATGTATTATGTTTCCATGAAGTAGGTCTTATTTTTGGAAGATGTTTTATTTTCGGGGAAACACGGTAGATACACACACAGCACAGTCGCATGCACAAGCTCATAAACACACACAGGTACAGAAATGCACACACGAACAGAATGCACACACATGCAGAGACTCACCACACAGATATGAGCTCTGCACGGACACGCACCTGCCTGCCTTCTCTAGCCTTCTGCAGAGCTGGGGTGCTGGCTGGGCCCAGCGGCGCCCTCCCCGCCTGCCACCCCTGCCGGACTCGGCTCTCTGCTCTGCAGGCCTCACGTCCCCTCAGGACCTCTTGCTTTGCCTCTTCACAGCCCCTTGCCTCCAGAGTCCCCGTCCTGGCTGCCTCCCCAAGCTCGTGTTCAGTCCAGCCCCATCTCCTGAGCTTCATTTGTGATGCACCGACTACTCACTCACTCGTCTACTGAGTGAGGCACTGAGCACTACTGGGCAGCTGGGCCACCGTAGTGAATAAGGCAGACAGAAACCCCTTTCCTTGGGCCTGCCCTTCTATCCAGACAGATAGATAGCTGGATAGATAGATAGACAGACAGACCAATAGCACATGGTGGCACTTGCCGTGAGAGACAGGGAGCAGGCAGGACTGGGGGACAGGTGCTGTTTAATGGGAGCGATCAGGGACGGTTCTCCGAGTGGGTGGTGTTTGAGCTGGGACCCCTAAAGGGACCGGGAGAAGCAGCCTTCCAGGATCAGGGGAAGGGTATCCCTGGCAGAGGGAACAGCAAGTGCAAAGGGCAAAAGCCTGCAGGTGGGTGTGGCTGTCACTGCCCCCGCCTGGTCCCCCCTTTGCTGGCTGGGATCACTGGGTGGACTGTACATGGTGTGTGGAGACCCATCGAGGAAGCCAGGTGACTGGAGTGGAGTGAGCCCAGATGAGGTCGCTGCCCAAAGCTGGGCACTGCATCACCATCACCACCCCCATCACCACCCCCCCAACACCACCCCCATCACCACCCCTATCACCACCCCCATCACCACCCCCCCAACACCACCCCCACCCCCATCACCACCCCCACCCCCATCACCACTCAGCCATGGGCCCCCACCTGGTACGTGTCTCCTTTGGTTGGTCCCGTTTCTCCTCTTCCATGACCCCACCCCCAGCCACTCACTGTCCTTTCTCCTGGACAATGGTGGCGGCAGCCGCCCCCCATCTCATCTTCCTGCCGCCCCCTTACAGCCCCTTCCCAGCATGGCAGGGGGGTGACCACACCTTTCCATGCCTATGACCTTCATGGCTGCTCCTGCTACACCTCCAAAGCTCCAGCTCCCCTATCGGGAGTTGGAGAACATTACTGCTCAGGCCCTGACCTCTCTCCGTCTCTCTGTCTCTCTCTGTCTCTCTCTCCCTCCCTTCTCTCTCTCTCTCATTTTAAAAAATATATATATATATATTTTATTGATTTTTTACAGAGAGGAAGAGAGAGGGAATAGAGAGTTAGAAACATCAATGAGAGAGAATCATCAATCAGCTGCCTCTTGCACACCCCCTACTGGGGATGTGCCTGCAACCCGGGCATGTGCTCATGGCTGGAATCAAACTTGGGATCCTTCAGTCTGCAGGCGACGCTCTAGCCACTGAGCCAAACCGGATAGGGCCTGACTGCTGTCCCTCTAGCCTCCCCACCCCACTCCTACATGATTCCCGAGGGCCTGACCGTCAGGGCGCTCTCTCGCACCCCTTCACTGGCAGGTCCCGTGCTGGTGTGCCAGCTGTCTGCAGCACCCGCTTGCACACAGGCCTTTCTGAGGGGAGGGAGCCAGGCGCGGCGCCTCCTCTCAGCTCTGCATCCTCCGTCCTTCTCCCCAGCACCGAGTCCTGTGCTGAGTGGGCTGGGAGCTCCCCACGGCAGAACCTGGGTCCGCTTCCTGGAGGGGCCGTGGGCTCATAGCCACGGGCACCCCTTTGCCACCCCCATCCTTCCTGACCTTGCCCTTGCAGAGAGCAGACAGATGGGAGGCACCGGGAAGAGGCTGGCTCTGCAATGTCCTCTTCCTGGAACTCGGGGCCTGGAGCCAGGTCGGCTTTGTTTGTGTGTTGGGTGGAGAGATGTTGGGGGGCTCAGGAGGAGGGGACCCAGAGTTTGGCTTATCCACAGCTTTCCTTCTGGGTGGCCTCCCAGGCCCACTGACCACGCCCTCCACCTCCCAGGAGCCCGGGAGCATTCCAGGCCTGCACTGGATTTGGGGATTTCTCTCCTTCAATGCCATGGTCCAGTGACCAGATAGAACATTGTGGGGGACCAGGCTGGAGGATGGCTCTCAGCCGCCCAGGCACCCAGAGATTCCTCAGGGACCCATAAGTCCAGGACCTCAGAACCCCAGCCCCTTAGGGACTCCGATCTAGGATTGTGTGTTTTCTAATCCATCCCGTTGGATGAGAAAGCTGTTTCGCTGGCTAGTGCATTAGTGAGACAGAACAGTAGGGTGCTGCCCCCTGCTGGACACTCCCAGTCACTGTCCCCCACTGGGGGTAAGTGAAAGGTGGCGTCCTAGCTCCACCCCCTCTCCCTGCAGGCGGACCATCCAGTCCAGGCCTCAGCTCCCTCCGCTGTGAAGTGGGGAGAAGCGCAGTCCCTAACAGTGGGCGCTGTGGCTGTTATTACTCCCACTTGAGAGACGCACAAGCTGAGTCTCAGAGAGGCAGTGCCGTCCCACGCTCACCCAGAGACCAAGGGCCCTGGGCATTCTGTCAGCACCTGCCAAACTCATCCATCTGAACGTGGGTCTGGGGACAAAGGAGAGGCTGGGGAGGGGGTATAGAGGAGGCGCTGAAGCAGGTCGGGGCGGGCTGCCCAGGGTGGAAGAGAGGGTGTCTGTCTGTCCCACCCGGGGGGCTTCCCCAGGCACCTCAGGCTCGGGATCCCAGGGGTTTTCCTGGAATCAGAGGAGAGAGGTGGGAGGTTGGAAAGGACAGGCTGCCCTGTCTCAAGGCCATTTCCCAGGAGAGGGCTGACGGTGGGACCAGTTTGTCCAGGAGACCCTGGTTCCTGACTCAGAAAGTGTGGTCACGTGGCCGCCCCGGGGAGCTGGGACACCGGCTGGAAGAAGGCAGAGAGTAGCTGCAGGGACCGCTCCTGCCCCACCCCCGGCTTCCCAGCAAGAGCCACCTCTGCCTCTCCAAGGTGGGCCATCCACCCGCCAACCCCCTCACACCCCAGGCAAAAGTTGGGGGAGGGGTATTGATTTTCTAGAAAGTTCCATCCCCACCCTCACCATGTGGGCACACGAATTTCTATTCCTCCTCCTCCCCTCCACTCCCTGCCAGACTGTGAGCCCAGGGAGGCAGCCATCATTCCATTTACGACAGGCTCCAAGCACACAGAAAAGGTGAGTTTTAAACCCGGACAGTGTGCCCAGTGGTTGAGCATCACCAGTTTGATTTCTGGTTAGGGCACATGCCTGGGTTGTGGGCTTGATCCCCAGTGTGGGGTGTGCAGGAGGCAGCCGATCAATGATTCTCTCTCATTATTAATGTTTCTATCTCTCTCTCCTCTCCTTTACTCTCTGAAATCAATAAAAGTATATATATATATATATATATATATATATATATATATATATATATACACTTTTTTTTTAAAGGCCTTGAGGTATCACCTCACACCTGTCAAAATGGCTCCCATCAACAAATCAACAAACAACAAGTGCTGGCAAAGATGTGGAGAAAAGGGAACCCTCGTGCACTGCTGGTGGGAATGCAGACTGGTGCAGCCACTGTGGAACACAGTATGGAGTTCCCTCAAAAAAATTAAATATGGAACTTCCCATTTCTAGGAATATATCCTAAGAAAACAGAAACACCAATCAGAAAGATTATATGAAAACCTATGTTCATAGCATCACAATTTACAATAGCTAAGATCTGGAAACAGCCCGAGTGCCCATCAGTAGGTGAGTGGATTAAAAAGTTGTGGTACTGCCCTAACCTGTTTGGCTCAATGGATAGAGCGTCAGCCTGCGGACTCAAGGGTCCCAGGTTCGATTCCAGTCAAGGGCATGTACCTTGATTGTAAGCACATCCTCAATAGGGTGCAGAAGGCAGCTGATTGATGCTTTTCTCTCATCAATATTTCTAACTCTCTATCCCTCTCCCTTCTTGTTTGTAATATATATATATATATATATATATATATATATATATATATATATATTTAAAAGTTGTGGTACATTTATAGCATGGATACTACATGGCTGTAAAAAAGAAGGAACTCTCACCCTTTGCAACAGCAGGGATGGGCCTGGAGATTATGACACTAAGTTAAATACGCCAGTCAGAAAAAGGCAAATACCACATGATCTCACTTATATGTGGAATCTAATGAACAAAATCAGCTGATGAACAGCATAGAGTCAGAAGCCTGGATACATGGAACAGACTGACTAATGTCAGAGGGGGTGGGGGACTGGATAAAGGAAGATTAAGGGATTAGCTCAAGGACTAATGCATGGACACAGACACTAGTGTGGTGACGGCCAAGGGCGAGAGGGTGGCGGAGGCTGATGAAGGGTGGCAAAGTGGGGGGATGGAGGAGGTCTGCAGCAGTGCCAACAATGACAAAATGTTGGCTGTGGACTCCCATCTCACTTCCCCCGAAACAGTCCAGCCCGCAGAACGTGAACCGAAGTCCAATGTCTGACTGCCACTCTCCTTACTTCTCTTCCTTATGAGTAAAATGGCATAGAATGAAACACACATCCCAAGAGTTGGTTTTTTTTTTTTTTAGCTTTTTCTAAATCAATTTTAGAGAGAGAGGAAGGGAGAGAGAAAGAGACAGAGAGAGAAACATTGATGAGAGGGACACATCAATGGGCTGCCTCCTGCACACTCCCCCATTGGGGACTGAGCCTGAAACTGGGAATTGAATCTTGACCTCTTGGTTCATAAGTCAATGCTCAACCACTGGGTCTCTTTGAGCTTTTACAAATGCATTCACCTTGTAATTCAAATGTCTATCAAGATCTCAGAACATTTCCATTGCTCCAGAAAGTTCTTTCATGGCCTTTCCTGGGAAATCCCTGTCTCTGCTCCCAGACAACCCTGGTGCCACATTTTTCCTAGCTAGAATCGCTGTGCCTGTTCCAGAACTTCATATAAATGGACTCCTAGAGTCTACACCATTTTGTGAATGGTTGTTCCCACTCAGTCCAAGTATTTTCAGAATCCTCCATGTCCAGAGATCCTGACCTCTTGTTCTCCATTTCATGCCATGTCTGATGAATAATCTTACTTAATAAAAGAGAAACATGCAAATTAACCACCACTCCGCCCTTTATTGATGACTTTTACCTCATTTACAAATGCTTTTGAAGTTGTAGATCAAGTATGGATAACAGGCATTATTCTTTTTACATCTTTCTTAACCTTAAAGAATTGTCTTCACAGAACCTCACTCCTCATCCACTGTTCCTAATCCTTCTAAGAGTCTAGTTATTTTATGTTATTTTAAAAGACTATTAAAAACATTTTTTTAATTAAGGTATTATATGTGTACATAGCTTACCATTGCCCCCACCCCCCAACCTCCCATTCATGCCCTCCCTCCCCAGAGTTCTGTGTTCGTTGGTTGTACTTATATGCATGCATACCAGTCCTTCGGTTGTTCTCTTATCTACCCCCAGGTCTCCTTCCCCTCCCCGCTGTCATTTGACAATCTGCTTGTTTTATGGTGACTATCTCAGGACCACATGAATAGAGTCCGCTCCTCCTCTGGTTCTCACCGCCTCTCCCCCTGGGTCCCACTGCTTCCCCTGGGACACACAGCTCACCCAGGGCACATGGCCCCCTGGGACACACGGCTCACTTGGGGCACATGGCCCCTCTGGGGCGCTGGGGTTGCATATTGGAGGCGCTGCGCTAGCTCCTCGCTAGCACGGTGAGCAGGCTGGGGTGGCTGCAGGCAGGCTGAGATGGCTGCAGGTGGGGAGACCGCCCTCAAAGGTGTCTTGTTTGGTGCGGAAGTGGAGCAGCTGCGGACATGGAGGCTAAGTTCTGAGGGCACCCACTCCCTGAGCCTGGGGCATAGTGAGCTCTGTTCTCGGTGGATTTCCTTTATTCGCAGCAGCGGTGGCAGGTGGCAGTGGCGGGTGCGGCAGCGACAGTTGCTCCTGTGGTTCAATTTCCACTGTAGTTTTAAAGTTCACATGGCAGCAGTGGCGGGAGCTTCGGCTCGGTCATGCGGCGGCGGCCGAAGGACTTGCCAGGGCCGCTAACGGAAGGCGCCACGCCAGCTCCCCACCAGCACAGCCCGCGCGGAGGCCGGGCCGAGCCGGCTGCGGGCGGCGGAAGGACTCACAGGGGTGCAAATGGAAGGCTCCGCGCCAGCCCCCCACCAGTACTGCGCACTTGGAGACCAGGCCGAGCCGGCCGAGGGACGGGAGAAGCCGAGCCAGCTCCTCACCAGCACAACGGGCGGGCTGGGACAGCTGCGTGCCGGGATGGTTGCGGGTAGGGAGGCTTCTTGTCCGGGCAGGCGCTGAAGGCGAGGCAGAGGTCCCATATCAGCTCCCTGGTTCCCACAGCAGCTGGCGGGCTGGCCCAGTCCCTGGGCCCTGGGGTGGAGCGAGGTCTGGCTTCCCTCATTCCCGGCGGCAGTGGTTCCGGCAGGTCCAGTTTCACCGTAGTTTTAAACTCCACATGGCAGCAGCAGCGCCCTGCTTGGTGTCTAGTTGTAGCCTTCCCATTTCGCCAGCTTTTCCTGTGGGTCTGGTGCGATCCCTTTCCATTTTAGCTGTTGTTTTTTTCCAAATTGTTGATGAGGTGGCAGCCTAGGAGGCTGCCTAGGCCACCATCTTGTTTCGGTCTCCTAAAAGACTATTTTTAAAAATTGACATATAATCTTACCTAATAAAAGAGAAACATGCAAATTAATCATCACTCCGCTATACCCACAGCCAATCAGAGTGAGCATGCAAATCAACCCAACAAAGATCGAGGTTAATTTGCATATGCAGGTGTGGAGTGGAGTGAAGCCTGCTATTAGGGGAAGTGTGTGTGTGGGGGCGGGGGAGGGGGAGTGACGGCGGAGGGAGCCACTAGAGTGGTGCTCCAAACAGAAGTGAGGACTTGCCAGGTCCTGGGTGGATGGGAGCAAAGTCAGGGGAAGGAAGGCCTATTTCCCCCCCCCCCCCCAATATATTTTATTGATTTTTCACAGAGAGGAAGAGAGAGGGATAGAGAGCTAGAAACATCGATGAGAGAGAAACATCGATTAGCCACCTCCTGCATACCCCCCACTGGGTATATGACCGCAACCAAGGTACATGCCCCTGACTGGAATTGAACCTGGGACCTTCCAGTCCACAGGCTGATGCTCTATCCACTGAGCCAAACTGGTTTTGGTGGGAAGGTCTATTCTTGCATGAATATCATGCAACAGGCCTCTAGTAATCTAATAAGCACTGGAGAAATGTTTGTGGATAAGAAAGTAATTGTATTGAATGAATGTAAATTATTTCATTGCATAAATGAATGAATGAAATGGCTTCTTGTTCCCAAGAGACTTGATCTCACTCCTCTCCAGCTTCTCTTGCCAACCTCCTTAGTCATGATAGTTATGATTCAGGGGCTATAGTTCTAAAGAGCAGAGAAACATCCCCCCCACACACTCACCTCTTGTTCCCCAAGTCCCATAGTCTCCCCACGACAACATGTTGTCAGGGACATATCACCCCCAGCTTCCTACCTTCCCCAGTATCTTCTGCAATATCCAGCTTTACTGGTATTTCCTTCCCTCCTGCTCTTCTATAGATAGACTCCCCTCCCCGCGCCCCCCAACCTGGCTCCAGAACTGCTGAAATGTCTCCTGGGTCAAAAGTGCCCTCCCTGAGCAGTCAGAGCCTGGGACATTGCTGATGGGGCCCAAAACAATGCAACCACTTTGGGAAAACGGCCTGACAGTTTCTTATAAAAGTTCAACGCTCATCTATTCTCTGACTCACTGCCAGGAGAGAACGTAAAGCCATAGAAAGATCTGTACAAAAATGTTCACAGCAGTTTAATTCACAGTAACGTACATGGGAGACAATGCAAACACCAGTCAACGGGTGAATGGATACCAGACAGTGGTCCAGCCACACCGTGGAAGCTGGGTCAATAGTGAAAGGAGCACACTGTGGATACACTCAGCTGTATGGGTAAATCTCAGACATTGTGCCTGGAGAAAGAGTCACAACGTACGGTGATTCAACTTAAAGGACATTTAAGGAAAGACAAGCCTAGGCAACAGTGGTGCTAGCAGATCTTGGGGTCACGGTGGCCTGGGGCAGGGGTGGGAAGGGAAGTGAGGGGATGATGGAAATGTCTTGTATCTGGAATGTAAGGGTGACTACACCGCTGTATACTCTTCTCAAAATTCTCACTTGGAGCTTGAAATGGTGCATTAAAATTGAAAACATTTAAATGGTGGGATAAAATACACATAATATAAAATTTGCATCTTATCCATTTTTAAGTAGGCAGTTCAGGCCCTGGCCTGTGTCAATCAATGGTTAGAGTGTCATCACGTACACCAAAGGATTGTAGGTTTGATTCCCCGCCAGGGAACATGCCCAGATTGTAGGTTTGATCTCTGGTCAAGTTAAATATAGTCACATTGTTGAACAACCAACCTAGAAGTTTTTTATCTTGAAAAACTGAAGCTCTATACTCACTAAGTAACTCCCCACACCTCCCTCCCCACAGGTCCTGGCACCCACCATTCTGCCTTTTGTTTTTATGAGTTTGACTACTCTAGGTACGTCAAGTAAGGGGAATAATACAGTGCTTTTCCTTTTATTGCTAGTCTATTTTATATAGCAACAGAGACTTGGCAGATGTGACTAAGGACTTAGAGATGGGGGTGTTACGTGTTAAAGAATTTGGTTGGTTTTTGTCCGTTTTTTGCCAAAGTGCACTAAACCCTTGGGATTTCCCAAGCGATGGGAATGTCTTTGATCTTCATGGGGACCCATTGGCTCAAACCTGAGTTTATAGCCAGGAGATGACTCAGGCTGGGTGTTGGTCGTGCCAGAAAGAGCAACCATGAGGGGTGGGGCTTTCAGACACCCAACCTCTGGGGAAGTGATGGAGGTGGAGATGGAGTGCAATCACATGACCAATGATCCCATTAAGCACCTTCATAATGAAGCCCCAATACAAACTCGACACCAATGCCAGAATGGTGTTCTGTCCTGAGAACATGGGAGTTCTATGTTTGAGACCCTCCCAGCCCTCACTCTATGGGTCTCCTCACTGGCTAGGCTGAATTTGTTCCTGATAATAAAACTGTAGGTCTGGAGCTTGCCTGAGTTCTGAGCCATTCCAGCAAATTATAGAACTAATTTGAAGGGGATTGCTAGATCCTCTGAATTTGTATCGGTTGGTAAGAATCAATTGGTCAGAGGTGTGGGTGGCCCAGGTACGCCCAAACTGTAGTTAGGGTAGTCTTGTTAGGAAGGGTGCCCTTTTAATATATATATATATATATATATATATATATATATATATATATATATATTTAATTGATTTTTTTTTTTTTTACAGAGAGGGATAGAGAGCTAGAAACATCGATGAGAGAGAAATATTGACCAGCTGCCTCCTGCACAGCCTCCACTGGGGATGTGCCCGCAACCAAGGTACATGCCCTTGACCGGAATCGAACCTGGGACCTTCCAGTCTGCAGGCTGACGCTCTATCCACTGAGCCAAGCTGGTTACGGCAGGAACAGTGCCCTTAATCTGCGGGTGCTGTCTATACTAACTTGGGGTGGTTAGTGCCACAATGGCATTGCAGGATAGCAGAAAACTATCCTGGACTATAAGGCTGGGCCTAAAAGTGCAATCACAAGTGTCCTTATAAGAGGGAAGCAGAGGGATACTGACCCAGAGAAGGCGAGGGGACCCCTAAAGCAAGATGCTGCCCTATTGGCTTTGAGATGGAAGAAGCCACGAGCCAGAATATGTGAGAGACGCAGCTATAGAAGCCGGAAGAGGATTCTCCTTGGAGAATCCGTGTCATGATTTTGGCTCAGTGAAACTAATTTTGGGCTTCTGACCTCCAGAACGCCCTGTCTCGATCCATCAAGTGGTGGTCATTTCTTACAGCCACCTTCGGAAACCCACACACTCCTCCAAGCTGACCATCTGAAAACCCATCAGTGTGGCTGCCAGTCCGCTAGGTGTGCCATCTGTCTGGGAGTCAGGCGGCTCCTGGGGCTGGCCAGTGCCTTGCTCGGAGCTGTAGCTGTAGAGGGCCCGGAGAAGGGTGGGAGGGCTGGCTGGTTACACCATGGAAAGGTTTCCCCTGGCCAGGGTGTCTGGGTGTCATTCTCTCTTCTTCCAGCTCAGTCGATGCTCTCAGGGCGGGGCATCCTAAGGTTCAACCAGCTTTGGACTTGAACTCAGTTCTACACAGATGTAAAGGCTGCTAGCCCATCACAGCCCTTAGACCTGTCCCCATTGGAAATCCCCTGAGAGCCCCCAGCACCCAGGACAGGGGCAGGAAAGTGGGAGTTCAGAGTGAATTCAGATACAAAGTTCCCGCATTTGGGGGGCACCCTGCACCCCCAAATGCATTCAGCCATACTCAACACCCTCCAACATCCCCACCTGCAAAACTCCCTTCCCAGCTCCACATTCCTCGAAAACCCATGTTCTCTGGGATGTATTTTCTGATTGCTCCACCCACCGGTCACAGAACCAAAGTGCCCCTAGACGTAAGGGACCTACACCTGCCTCAGGGCCTTGTCTCAGGCACCCGGAACCTCCAAGGACAGGGGCCACCCCTTTGGCATGTCAGCACAGTCCCTCTCTCCAGGACACAGGTGGCTCCTTCAAATGCATCACTGTCACTCATCCACGCATTCCTCCACCGACTCACTGGTCACACTGTCCCTGTGCCCAGCTGGAGTGGAATGAGCCATCTGGGTGGGGGAAGGGGTGGGGTGAAGGACGGGGTCTGACTCACTCCCATGTCCCCAGTGCCCCACAGCCCGTCTGGCCCAGTGCAGACTACTCACTGGGTTTGGGAGCACCATAGAGCACCATAGAGTCACTTGGGGTCCCCCACGGGTATCATGCCAGGGTCTCTGGGATAAAGCTTAGAAGAGCCAGGCGCTAAGATTCATATCTCAAACATTTATTGATGCTCCTTAGGGCTTCAAGGCAGTTCATAAAACCCGTCTTTGAGGCCTCCCAGTCTAAGAAAAAATGCAAGAAAACCAGATAGTTCTGTCTCCCAGGCACCCGGTCTTGGCTAGGGAGGGCGGTGGGGTCTGACCAAAGGGCCCAGGAGCCAGGATTTTGAAAGAGGTGGAGGCTAAAGTTAGGCTTGTGTGGGAGGCTAGTGGTCAGGTGGGAGAGGAGGTCCCAGAGCACATGCACTGGACTCCGCTGGGGGGGGGGGCGCGAGGGGAGGATCCGATGGTGGTGGGCAATCCCAGCGGTGGGTGTTGCTAGGGGCACCGGTGGGCTCAGCAGTTGTTCCTCTTCTCGCAGATATAGTTGTCCTTCTCGTTGCGGCAAGGGGCATCGTTCCACAGCCCCGTGTGCAGCATCATGACGCAGTCCTCCTGCCCCCGAGCATCATTGGGCTCTCCCACGTTCCAGTGGCTGCAGCGGTTTGGCGGGGGTGTTGCTGGGGTCTAGGCTGAGGGTGTCCCTGGGGCCCAGCCTTCAGGGTGCAGCCTGTTTATGGCTTGGGCCTCCTCTGGACACCCCGAATGTCTAACTTAAGCATGTACCGGGGATAGAACTTTCTAATGCCCAGAATTTATCCCTCAGCCAGCTCCCAATGGCTGGACTGCCCATCCCCAAGGAGCTCCCGAGATCTGCAAAGGACTGCCTCCGGGCCCGGCCCGGCCGCTTCCCTCACCTGAAGCTGAGCGGGGCTCCGTCCACCCACTGGTAGCCCTGGATCTTGCGGCCGAGGCGCACAGCCCTCAGGCCCAGCCAGTAGCCGCGGCCTCGTGTGTCCCGAGACAGGAAGCCCTGGGTGGAAGGATGGAAGCGGAGACTGGGCACCTCCGGAGGCTGCCCCCTCCGTGAGCTCCGCCTCGGCCACCCGCGCTGCGCACCTGCTCATCCAGGTCCCCGACGATCACCAGGTGCGCGCCCGCGCCTGCGCAGTAGCTCTGTGACTCCACCCATGTGGCCTGCTGCTCCGAGAAGAGGTAGCAGGAGCCCCGGAAGGGCAGCCACGGCGTGGGGCAGGGCTCGCAGGAACCTGTGGGTGGCAAAGGCCAGGGAGGTAGACTGCTCCCAAGTGGAGCAGATGAAGGGGCTTGGGGGACGCAGGTGCAGGTCAAGGTCAAAGGGCGGCTCTGGGTGGATCAGGGAACCGAGGGGCCACCGGGTAGGGTTCACTTATCCCCTCCCCCCACCGGTCCCGCTCACTGTTTCCAAACCGGGCGGCCTCCAACGCCCTGAACAGCTCACTGCGGATGCCCTCGCGGTCCCTTCCCGCCTCAGCCAGGCGCTGGGTCACTGCGAGGTCAAGGGAGTCCAGATGACAGCTGGGGTTAGTGTCAGGGTAGGTTGCGATTAGGTTACGGTCAGGAATATCACAGTCAAGGACTGCTATCGCTATGCATGGTCCCCTTATAGTTGGGGTTAAGATCTGTAGTCAGGGGCAGAGCCCCAGGGTCAGGGTCAGGATGGAGACAGGATCCGGGCTGGCGGTCAGGATCGCAGGCTAGGGTCTGGGCCATGGAGGGATCAGGATGTAAGTAAAGGTCGGGGCTGGATGGTGAGGGGTCCCGCCCTCACCGCGCTCGCTCATTTCTCTCAGGGCGCTCTCCTGCTGCAGCAGCTTCTCCTGCGCGGTCTTCAGCTGCTCCTGGGTCCGCAGGCCTGGATGGGGCGGAACGTCTGAGACCTCCAGTCCCGCTACAAGGCCCGCCCACAGGCCCAGGTTCTGCTCAGCCCGCAGGCTCCGCCCAAACCCGCAGGCCCCGCCTGGCCCCGGCTCACAGCAGCTGTGACAGGCTCCGACCTCTTCCTTCAGCGCGCCCAGCACCACCGTCTGCTCCGAGGCTGGAACGACCCCCGCCCGACACAGACACGCCAAGTCACCTTCGGGGGCTCACGGGGACGCCCTTCTCCACTCCAGGGCCAGCCCGAGACCTTGGGGTGCCCACCCACCTACTCATAAACCCGGGAGCCCCTGGTCTGCACGCACCGTTCGTTCTCAGCAGGTCCTGGCCGCCCAACAACGCCCCTTGCTGCTTGGAGGCTGCGGAGAGAGGCTCCTGCGGACGCGGCCCAGGGGACTCGGGAACCCCCTCGCCCCAGGACTGCGGGAACTCCCGGCTTGGGACGCAAAGAGAGGGGGGACAGGGGCACAGCGCCCAGGATGCGCCCAGGCGCCGAGGGGAGACCAACACACAAGGCCACACACACACATTCATGCGTGCACAGGCACCCTCACGGGGTGCACACGGCCCCAGGATGCACACACACTGTTCACGTGTGTTCACACGCCGCCACAGGCAGGGTGGGGGATCCAGCTGTTACACCTGGGATGGAGGGAAGAAAGTGCGCAGTGGGGTGGGGGGGGGGGGTAGGCGACTGGGACACGGTCTTCCCATAACACCCGCCACTTACCCTTGGAAAGCAGGATGCTCAGGATGAGGATCCACAGGACTGTGGTGGCCAGGACAGCCAGGGCCAGGAGGAGGACTCGCCGTACCCAGGGGCCCCAGCGGCCCCAGGACCCTTGAATAACGAAGGACTTGTGGGTCCCTCCTGCACCAGGACAGTCCTGGGGCCCTGAGCCCTGAGGACCCAGCCCCGGACGCTGGGGTCCCAGGAAACTGGGATTCAGAGAAGTTAAGCAGCTTTAGGTAACAGAGTTAAAATCCGAATCTATGTCCAGTTGGCTCTGGGGCCTGTGTCTCTCCTGCACCCAGGACTTGCTCCCTTTCTTGGAGCTCGTCCTCCCTTGCTCATCAAATCCCCAACCAGAGGGACCCAAGGGGCCCAGTGAGGCAGTCCCGTGATCGCTCATACCTCTGGGGACCTCCTCCAGCCCGCCACCCAAGGTGCAGTACTCCTCAGTGTCCATGGTGAGCAGGCTCCGGCTGCGCACTGGTGTACATAAAGCCCCTCCCGCCCCCTGCCCCGCCCCCTCTCTCTTCCTTCCTTTTCATGTCTTTCCTTCCCATTGCTGGTACCAAGGACCCATTGACCAATCACAGGGCTGGGCTTTCTGGGCTGAGCTAGGGGGTAAGGGTGAGGTGGAGTAAAGGAAGTGGGAGAGTAGGGGGGTGAGGGAAGGAGAGGGAGTGGAGGGGATAGAGGGAGTGGAGGGGGATGGGCAGTGGAGTGTGAGCTGGAGAGTGTGTGTGTGTGTGTGTGTGTGTGTGCACAGTCAGTACCAACCTCCTTTGCCTGGTAGCTATAGCAACATCTCCAGGCTGGTGCTGGGGGCTTCGCTTTGGTCCCCAATCTCTTATGGGTCAGAGATCCCAATCTCTTATGGGTTATTTCTCAGTTCCTGAGAAAGCCCCCTCAGGCCTGGACTCTTGGGTCAGCTCAGCTTCACTCCTTAACTCTCCCACAGGTTACCTACCGGAGGCTGATCCTGAGTTCAGTCCTCAGAAAGGAGGACACAGATGGCCAGCTAGGCTTCTGGTGGAGGGGTCTATGTATGTAGCTTCTAGAAGCCTCAGTTTTTCTCCCTGGGGCAAAGGAGGGCCTCCCTCCAAAGGATGCTGAGATACAGAAACGAGCCTGTGGATGTGAAGCCCCGCACGTCCCCAGGCTCAAGTCCCACCAAATGTCCGCTCATTCTTTCCAGACACCGAACGCCGCCCGCGCTCAGCCGTCGGTCTAGGAACCGGGACTTGTCCTGCGGCGGGCAGAGGTCACGTCAGACCCAGGAACGAGGCGGGCAGCGCCATAGAATGATAGGACTCCCTGCAGCGTTCCTCACTCACGGGAGGGTGGCGCTGGAGCGGGACAGATGACCGGCGGTCTGTGCAGATTATTTCCGCTGCCAGACCCCGTGGCGGTGCTGTTCATGGGATAACTGAGGTGCCGATGGGCGACAGGACAGGGACGAGGACGCAGGAGCGCAGGGGCCATCCCCCTGATGGTCTTGTGATGGATGGTTGTCTAAATCAATGCTATCACCAGTTCCGTATTTATCTCGGTTGTCATGCCATTCTGTCGTTACTAACAAACATATTTATGACTTCACTTTAAGGAGCACAGATAATCATCAACTAGAAGGCTTGATATGCTTGCTGAAGACAGTGAGGATGGTCACAGCACAAAACTTAAAAGTGAAATGAAATCCGGACCCAGAGGTGGAGTGGGCTTTGCATGCCCAACTGAGCAAGGTTCCTCCTTGGACAAACACTGTGGCAGGGGCAGGGACAGACGGACAGTAAATGATGGACATAATGAAAAGGGAGCTGTATAGAGAGTGACTCTCAACGGGGAGGCTCCTGCTCCCCAGAGAACCGTGGGCCATGTCTGGAGACATTTGTGGCGCCACTGTTGGGGGAGGGGTTGATACTGGCATCTGGTGGCATGCTGCTCGATACCACCCCCCACTGCTGAAGGTGCAAACCCTAATAGAAGACATTCAAAGTCCTCAGGGCTACGGAAGCAAATGCCAAGGAGGATAAAGGGCTTGGGAGAGCTGGCTGGGGCAGGCCTCCCCGAGAAGGTAAATGTTACATTTTATCCAGCACTTCCTCTGTTCCAGTCTCTCTCTCTCTCTCTCTCTCTCTCTCTCTCTCTCTCTCTCTCTCTCTCTCCTCTCTCCTCTCTCCTCTCTCCTCTCTCCTCTCTCTCTCCTCCCTCTCTCCTCTCTCCTCTCTCCTCTCTCCTCTCTCTCTCTCTCCTCCCTCTCTCCTCTCTCCTGTCTCCTCTCTCCTGTCTCCTCTCTCCTGTCTCCTCTCTCCTCTCTCCTCTCTCTTCTCTTATGGGGATGTGCAGGAGGCAGCTGGTCAATGTTTCTCTCTCATCGATGTTTCTAGCTCTCTATGCCTCTCCTTTCCTCTCTGTAAAACAATTATATTAAAATATATTAATTCTCAATAAAATATATTAAAAAATAAAAACTTCTATTTTGATTTGTGTCATGCTTTGTTAAAAAGCCAATCTTTAAGTTTATTGTCATGCAGGCACACTTACTGTTTTCTTAATTTCTAATTGCTGCTGTATTTTCTTTCTCATTCCTAGCTTATCTCAAGGATATCCCATTTGTGAGTACTTTGTCTTAAAAAAAAAAAGGTTTCATTTATTCTTTCTACTATTTTTGGTTTAAAGATACGGTATTGCTTACTAGTTAAGGGTCAAACTTCCTGGGTTAAATCCCAGCTATGCTAATTATGAGCTATATAATCCAGGAGAATAATAATAAAAAAAACCCCAACCCTTATTCCTCAGTTTCTCATCTATAAAATAGGAATAATATCACACTAGTTCCTACCTCTTTGGATTATTGTGAATTTATATGAGTTAAAACATATAAAAACTCTTTGCTATTTTTCTTCAATTATCTCACCTTTTATTAAAAAAAGGAATCCCTACTACCTTCTTTTGGTTTATTTTTGCTTTCTAAAAACTAATTTATCAAGTGAAATCCTTAATTTCTTCCTTTTTAATATATTGTTTTCCATGTCCCTCCCCCTTCTCTCACTCACTTTTTATTCCCCTGAGTTAAAACAAGTCTCTGAACACTTTTTTGCTGCTTCTCAGATCTCATTTTGACTCCTGAGATGGTGCATAACCACCAGATGCTGACTCATTCTCTGCTCACTCTTCCTGTAATCTGTCTTATTAATTTATAGAAGCTCCGTAAGTATTATAAATGCAGATGTGATCATCATTTCCCATGTGGTGGCTGGCTTCCCACTTTATGGTACCTTTTTTTGTTGTTAATCCTCACCCAAGAGTATTTTTTCATTAATTTTTTTTAGAAAGAGTGGAAGGTGAGGGGGGGGAGAGAGAGAGAGAGAGAGAGAGAGAGAGAGAGAGAGAGAGAGAGAGAAACACCGATAGAGACACATTAATTGGTTTACATCCCATATGGTGGTTGGGGATCAAACCTAAAAACCCAGGTATCTGCTCTTAACCAGAATCGAATCCAAGACTCTATGGTGTTCAGCATACATTCTAACCACTGAACAACACAGGCCATGGCTCTTTATGGGGCTTTTATATGTTTAATAAATCTTTATTGTTCAGATTATTACAGTCGTTCTTCTCCCCCCACCCCCCATAGCTCCCCTCCACCTGGTTCCCATCCCACCCTCTGCCCTTACACCCCCGCCCCACTGTCCTCAACCATAGGTGTACGATTTTTGTCCAGGCTCTTCCCAAACCCTCCACACCTGATTCCCCCTGAGAATTGTCAGTCCACTCCCTTTCTATGCCCCTGGTTCTATTATATTCACCAGATTATTCTGTTTATCAGATTTGTTATTCACTTGATTTTTAGATTCACTTGTTGATAGATATGTATTTGTTGTTCATAATTTTTATATTTATCCTTTTCTTCTTTCTCTTCTTACAGAATACACTTACAGCATTTCATAGAATACTGGTTTGGCAGTGATGAACTCCTTTAGCTTTTTCTTATCTGTGAAGCTCTTTATCTGACCTTCAATTCTGAATGATAACTTTGCTGGGTAGAATAATCTTGGTTGTAGGTTCTTGCTATTCATCACTTTGAATATTTCTTGCCACTCCCTTCTGGCCTGCATAGTTTCTGTTGAGAAATCAGCTGACAATCATATGGGTACTCCCTTGTAGGTAACTAACTGCTTTTTTCTTGCTGCTTGTAAGATTCTCTCTTTGTCTTTTGCCCTTGGCTTTTTAATTATGATGTGTCTTGGTGTTGTCCTCTTTGGATTCCTCTTGTTTGGGGTTCTGTGCGCTTCCTGAACTTGTAAGTCTATTTCTTTCACCAGGTAGGGAAATTTTTTTATAATTATTTCTTTCAGTAGGCATTCAATATCCTCATCTCTCTCTTCTGGCACCCCAAAAATCCGGATGTTGGTATGCTTTAAGCCGTCCTGGAGGCTCCTTACACTATCCTCACACTTTTGGATTCTTCTTTCTTTCTGCCCTTCTGGCTGGGTGTTTTTTGCTTCCTCATATTCCAGATCTTTGGTTTGACTCTTGGGGTACATTAATCTACAGTTGAGTTTCTGTGTATTCTTTATTTCAGACAGTGTATGCTTAATTTCTGACTGGTCCTTTTCCATTTTTTTTTTTTTTTTGTATTCTCATTAAGGTTCTTGAAGGTCTCACCAAGCTTCTTGGCAGTCTCATCAAGTTTCTCAAAAGTTTTTAGAAGATTCTTGAGTAATCTTATAAATGTGATTCTGAACTCTATGTTGTCTCATAGCTTACTTTCCTCTATCTCTCCCATTCGTGAACATGCTTCTGTGTCTCCTCATTATGGCTACCTCCCTGTGTTGATGGAGTGGCTTTGTGTGATAAATGAACTACAGGGGCCAGTAGCTTAGCTTCCCCAATCACCTGAGGTGGTCATTTTTGCTATATCCCTTTGTGGGCTGAGTGCAAAGTCTTGGTGTAATTAAGCCTTGATTGCTTTTGGTATCCTGGGAGGAACTGATCTCCAAGCCAATTGTCTGTGAAGACCACAGACAATTATCTATAAAGGAAGAACTGCTGTACTGGAGACACACCTTGTTTCAGTGGGGCTTTGGTGCTCACTGAGTCCATCTCCCGTATGTGTCACTCATGGGTATGAGGGGTTGAAACTGATCACTAGGAACTCTGGCTTCTGGATCTCCAGTGGGGTACAGTTCATTTGCTTGGGACTTGGCGGTTTTGTTGCTGGAGCTGCAGTTTATTTCGTTAAGCTGCCACAATACCTGCCATTTATATGCAAAAGCAGTTGTGTGGTTCCTGGGTGGATCTGTAGAATGTGCTGGTGGGGCCTTAGGGTGGGGCCTCAGGGTGGGGCGGGTCTCAGGACATCACTAGGCTGGGGCGTGGCTAACAACAATGGCTGCCCTTAGCCTTCCCTGCCCTTCCATGTTTCCAAGTCCCCATGTTCCTGGGATCCAGCGCAGTAAACAGTGATTGCTGCATGCACCTCTGCAAGAGAGTCATCCTCACTTTTGGACCTGATGGCCGACAGACCAGCTTCTCCCCATAGGTCCCAGAAACTGGATTTTATTTTTTATTTTATTTTTAAAATTAAAATTTTTTATTAAATTATTATCTGTGTACATATATTACCATTGCCCCCCCCCCCATCTTCCATACATGCCCTCCCTCCCCAGAGTTTTGTGTCCATTGGTTGTACTTATATGCATACATACCAGTCCTTCGGTTGATTTCTTATCTCCCCCCAATCTCCCTCCCCTCCCCGCTGTAATTTGACAGTCTTCTTGTTGCTTTACTGTCTCTATATCTATCTTTTGGTTCATCAGTTTATAATGTTCTTTATTATCCATAAATGAGTGAGGTCATGTGGTGTTTCTCTTTCATTGGCTGGCTTATTTCACTCAGCATGATGTTCTCCAATTCCATCCAGGTTGCTGCTAATGATGAGAGAATTCCTTCTTTTTTATGGCAGCATAGTATTCCATGGTGTAGATGTACCATAGTCTTTTGATCCAATTATCTGCTGATGGGCACCTAGGTTGTTTCCAAATCGTAGCTTTTGTAAATTGTGCTGCTATGAACATAGGGCTACATATATCCTTTCTGATTGGTGAGAAACTGGATTTTAAAGTGATTGGGAGTTTATTTCCCTTCGGGTTGAAAAAAAGAGCCGCGCGCCCAGTCGCACACCACCAGCCAGATTCGTATGCCTCCGTACCTAGGCTCCTCAGCTTTTCAGCGCTTGCGCTCCTTTCTCTTTCAGCCAGCCTTCCCATGGTTTTTGGTGATAGATGTCCTTTATATTAGTTTTAATTTTGAAATTGGTGTGCGAGGCGGCAGACCAGTTGTTTACCTACATCACCATCTTGGTTTCTCTCTGTTTTTTTTTCTCTCTCTCTCTCTCTCTTTTTTGGTTTTATTTATTTATTTATTTATTCCCATTTTTTTTTATTAAGGTATTATATGTGTACATATCTTACCATTGCCCCGCCCCCCCACCTCCCATTCATGCCCTCCCTCCCCAGAATTCTGTGTTGGTTGTACTTATATTCATGCATACCAGTCCTTCGGTTGTTCTCTTATCTCCCCCCAGGTCTCCTTCCCCTCCCTGCTGTCATTTGACAGTCTGCTTGTTTTATGGTGACTATCTCAGGATCACATGAATAGAATCCGCTCCTCATTTGGCAGTCTGCTTGTTTTATGGTGACTATCTCAGGACCACATGGATAGAGTCCGCTCCTCCTCTGGTTCTCACCGCCCCTCCCCCTGGGTCCCACTGCTTCCCATGGGACATACGGCTCACCCGGGGAACAGGGCCCCCTGGGACACACGGCTCACCCGGGGCACAGGGTCTGTTTTTCTCTTACTGCTTGTAAGATTCTATCTTTGTCTTTTGCTCTTGGCATTTTAATTATGATGTATTTTGGTGTGGACCACTTTGGATTTCTTTTGTTTGGGGTTCTGTGTGCTTCCTGGACTTATAAGTCTATTTCTTTCACCGGGTAGGGGAAATTTTCAATCATTATTTCTTCAAATAGGTTTTCAGTGTCTTGCTCTCTCTCTTCTTCTGGCACCCCCATAATTCTGATGTTGGTACGCTTGAAGTTGTCCCAGAGGCTCCTTACACTATCTTCATATTTTTGGATTCGTTTTGCTTTTTGCTTTCCCAGTTGGTGCTTTTTGCCTCTTCATATTTCAAATCTTTGACTTTATTCTTGTGTTCTAGTCTGCTGTTGGATCTCTGTATATTATTCTTTATTTCAGTCAGTGTATGCTTAATTTCTAGGTGTTCCCTTTTCATATCCTTGAGGGTCTCACTAAATTTATTGGTGGTTTCTAGAAGATTCTTTTAAAAATATATATTTTATTGATTTTTTTTACAGAGAAGAAGGGAGAGGGATAGAGAGTTAAAAACATCTATCAGCTGCCTCTGGCATATCTATCTCCCACTGGGGATGTGCCTGCAACCAAGGTACATGCCCTTGACCAGAATCGAACCTGGAATCCTTCAGCCCACAGGCCAACATTCTATCCACTGAGCCAAACCTAGAAGATTCTTGAAAAACCTTATAATTGTGGTTTTGAACTCTATATCCAGTTGTTTGTTTTCTTCCATTTCTGTTATTTGTTACCTTTTTCTTTCCTCCGAATTTTGGCTGCTTCCCTGTGTTGATAGAGTGGCTTTATGTGCTAGGTGTCCTATAGGGCCCAGTAGCTCAGCCTGCTCATTTACCTGAGGTGGACACTCTTGGTGAATCCCTTTGTGGGCTGTGTGCACATTCTTGTTGTAGTTAAGCCTTTAAAATATATATATATATATATATATATATATATATATATATATATATGTATATATATATAATTGATTTTTTACAGAGAGGAAAGGAGAGGAATAGAAAGCTAGAAACATCGATGAGAGAGAAACATTGACTAGCCACCTCCTGCACACCCTGCACCGGGGATGTGCCTGCAACCAAAGTATATGCCCTTGACCGGAATCAAACCTGGGGCCTTTCAATCCGCAGACCGACAATCTATCCACTGAGCCAAACCGGTTTCAGCTGTAGTTAAGCCTTGATTGTTGTTGGTATCACTGGGAGGAATTGACCTCCAGGCCACTTGGCTGTGAGGATCAGTTGTTTCTACGATGGGAGAACTTCAGTGCTGGAAACACCCTTATTGGGCAAGACTTGCTTCAGTGGGGCTTTGGTGCTCACTCAGTCTGCCCTCTGAGTGTCTTCCTTATGGATCTGAGGAGTTGTAATCTGGGTGGTTCTACTCTGACCCCTGGGTACACTGGCTCTTGAATCTCCAAGGAGATGCTAGTTTAGCCTCTGCCTGAGGCCACCCAGCAGGAGCTATGGAGAGATCTGCAGATTCCTCTTCTTTGTTTGGGGTTTGGAGATGCCCATATGAGGTCCAGTTATGAAGCAATGCAAGCTGCTGTGGAGCCTTGGGCCTTATTTTTGAAGTTCTGGGTCTCTCTGACCCAGTTGCAGTTTGTTAGGTAATTTTAGATGGCAAAGGGCCAGGCCATTCATATGCAAAAGCCTCTGCGCAAAGCTGGGATGGGGTTGTAAATTGGGTGGGGTGGGGTCTCAGGGAGTCAACAGGGTGGAGCAAACAGCAATGGCTTCCCGTCATCCCTCCCCTAAGAGGCCCCTGGTCTCAGTGTCCTGTGGTAATCACTGCAAGCACCTCTGAGAGCAAGTCTCCCTTGTGTTCCAGCCCAATGACAGACAGTCGTTTCCCCCTGTATGAGTCTGGGTCCCCAGAGTCTTTCCCAGAACTGGATTTCAGAGCAGTCAGGAGCTTGTGTCTCCCTCACGATTGAGAAAGACAACCACATACTCAGTTGTCAGCCCTTTCTGTGCTCGAGTGCCTCCATACCTCCACACTTTATTTCTGCACCTCCTCTGAGTTTCAGTGTGCTTTTTATTTCCTTCTAGTTGTAGAACTTCTATTCAGCCAGCCTTCCATTGGTTCTTGATGATGTCTGTTCTGTCTTTTTTTATTTTTTTTTTACAGAGGGGAAGGGTGATGGATAGAGTTAGAAATATCGATGAGAGAGAAACATCAATCAGCTGCCTCCTGCACATCCCCCAGTAGGAATGTGCCCACAACCAAGGTATGTGCCCTTGACTGGAATCTAACCTGAGACCCTTCAGTGCACAGGCCTACGCTCTATCCACTGAGCCAAACCAGTTTCTGCTGTTCTGTCTATAGTTTTGAAGTAGTTGTGCAAGGCAGCAAGTTCAGGTGTTTGCCTATGCCACCATTTTGGTTTCTCCTCTTTATGGGGCTTTTCATTGGTTATCAATGATTAAGTAAATCTTGGTGTGCACGCACTCTGAGTAAACTAGTAGTAAACTAGTTGTATAGGCAGTGGCGTGTCTAGATATCAGTAACTTGGGATCTCAAGAAGCAGAAACCATTTGAGATTCATGGCACTATGGCATTTATGTAAATTCACACACACATGTGCACACACACACACACACAGAACTGTGTACTTAAGGACATGTGTCACACAGCTAGTGGATGCCCCCTGTACAGAGAGAGGAAGAGAGATTGGACTTTAAAGTTCAGCAGTGCTCACAGGACAATGCAGGGCTGCAAAAGGTTATCTTCCACAAAACGGGAAGGTCCTGCTCCTCTTCCTAAAGTCCCTTTGTTCCAAGACTTAAGACCCATCTTGCCTTCATATCAGAAGTGGAGCTGGAGTCAACTGACCCACCAGCTGACTTGGCAGCAGGGCTTTGCTGTGAGCAGAATGTTGTGCGAGGACACACCCTCCCTCTGGGGCTCTGGAGGACACCAAGCACTCAGGAGGGCGAGGGCCAGTGGGAGGAAATGGAAAACCACAAGGATTTCACAGTCTCATCAGAATGTGCTCTTGGGAAGGGACCTAGATGGAATTGATTTATCAGCCCTTATGGAGGAGAAAGAATGAATGTGCTTGGGGATCATGGAAGGCTTTCTGTAAGAGTTAGCCTTGGAACTAGGCCACCAAGGGCATGTATATTGTTTTTTTGTTTTGTTTTAATAAATCTTTATTGTTCAGATTATTACAATTATTTCTCCTCCCCCTCCCCCACATAGCTACATAGGTCCCCTCCATCTGGTCCCCACTCCACTCTTTGCTCTTACCTCCTCCCCCCGCCCCCGCTGCCGCTGTCCTCATCCATAGGTATATGATTTTTGTCCAGTCTCTTCCTGTATCCCCCACACAGACACCCCTTTCCCCCTGAGAATTAACAATCCCCTCTCATTCTATGTCCCTGATTCTATTATAGTCACCAGTTTATTCTGTTCCTCAGATTTTTAATTCACATGACTTTTAGATTCACTTGTTGATAGATATGTATTTGTTGTTCATAATTTTTATCTTTACTTTTTCCTTCTTTTTCCTCTTTTAAAAAAACACCTTTTAGCATTTCATATAATCCTGGTTTGGTGGTGATGAACTCCTTTAGCTTTTTCTGATCTGTGAAGCTTTTTATCTGCCCTTCAATTCTGAATGATAACTTTGCTGGGTAGAATAATCTTGGTTGTAGGTTCATTCTTGCTATTCATCACTTTGAATATTTCTTGCCACTCCCATCTGGCCTGCATAGTTTCTGTTGAGAAATCAGCTGATAATCGTATGGGTGCTACCTTGTAGGTAACTAACTGCTTTTTTCTTGCTGCTTGTAAGATTCTATCTTTGTCTTTTGCCCTTGGCATTTTAATTGTGATGTATCTTGGTGTGGTCCTCTTGGGATTTCTTTTGTTTGGGGTTCTGTGTGCTTCCTGGACTTGTAAGTCTATTTCTTTCACCAGGTGGGGGAAGTTTTCTGACATTATTTATTCAAATAGGTTTTCAGTGTCTTGCTCTCTCTTTTTTTCTGGCACCCTCATAATTCTGATGTTGGTACTCTTGAAGTTTTCCCAGAGGCTCCTTACACTATCTTCAACTTTCTGGATTCTCTTCTCTTCTCTTCTTACTTCTCTGGAAGAGTGTCCTTTGCCTCTTTGTATTCCAAATCTTTGACTTGATTCTTGCGTTCTTCTAGTCTGCTGTTGGGTCTCTGTATATATATATATATTTTTAATTTCAGTGAGTGTATGTTTAATTTCTAGTTGGTTTAATTTCTTTTTCATATTCTCAAGGGTCTCGTTAAATTTATCAGCCTTTTCTAGGAAATTATTGAAAAACCTTATAACCGTGGTTTTGAATTCTATATCCAGTCTTTTGTTCTCCTCCATTTCTTTTGTTTGAGATCTAACTTCATTTTCTCAGAATTTTTGCTGCTTCCCTGAGTTGGGAGGGTAGCTTTGTGGGCCTAGGTATCCTATATGGTTCAATGGGTCAGCCTCCCAGTTGCCTGATGTGGACACTCTTGGTGCACCCCTTTGTGGACTGTGTGTACACCCTTATTGTAGTTAAGTCTTGATTGTTGTTCATGTCACTGGGAGGAATTGACCTCCAGGTCAATTGGCTGTGAGGACCCACTGTGTCTATAACGGAATAATTGCTGTGCTGGAGACACGTTTATGGGGCAGGACTTGTTCCAGTAGGGCTTTGGTGCTCACTGAGTGCCTCTTGAATGTGTCCCTTCAGAGAGTAGTTGAAATCTGGTGTCATCTCACACCGATCACTAGATACACTAGTTTCTGGATCTCCAATGGGGTGCAGTTCAGTTACTGTCTGAGGCCACCCTGCAGGAGCTACAGGGAGAACCACAGTCCTCTCTTCCCTGCTTGGAGCTTGGAGGCTTTGGAGTTATCTGCACCAGGTTGCAAGTTTGCTAGGCTAAACTGCAATAGAGAAGGCCACTCATGTGCAAAAGCCACTGCTTGGAGCTTGGGTGTGTTTGTAGATTGTGTGGGGCAGAGTCTCAGGGAGTCTCTAGGCTAGGGCGTGGCAAACAGCGACGGCTGGCAATGAGCCATCTCTGCCTCTCTGACTGCGTCCCTGTGTCACGCGCCCCAGCATAGCAAACAATTATTCTTTTGTGCAGCTCTGCAAGCAAGGCACCCTCACTTTCCGACCCGATGGCAGACAGTCCAGCTTCTCCCAGAAACTGGATTTCAGAGAGATTGGGAGTTTGTCTCTCTTCGGGTTGAAGAAAGCAACACCCTCTGCCAGTTGGGATCCGCCACCAGTCCGTATCACACTCACACCCCTGTACCTCAGTTTTTCAGTTCTTGTGCCCTGAATGCTCCTTTCTCTTTCAATCTAGTTGTATAGCTTCCTTTCAGCCAGTTTTCTCGTGGTTCTGGGTGATAGACGTTTTGTTTTTAGTTGTAGTTTTAAAATTGTGCACGGCAGCAGTTTAGGCGTGTTTACCAAAGTGCCATCTTGGATCTGGGCATGTATATTGTTGACAGGAAAGGTAAGGGCCTACCAGGTAGAGTATACAGTGGAGGCACAGGCAAGGAGGCACTGAAGTGACAGTGGGGAGCCAGGTGGAGCTGTCCAGCTAGTGAAGCTGCCTGCCTCGTGCCTCTTGCACAGAATTAGGTAAAATGCAAGGGGAAGGGAGGTACCAGGTGTGAGGATGGCTACAGACCACTCTCACCTCTGGCCATGACCCATAACTGGGAAGAAATACCTGTTTTGGGTAGTGGTGGGGAACCTGTGACTTGGGAATTTAACACAACGTGATGAGTCTAGGAAGCACAGGGGACTATGAGGCCCCCTGGAGGCATCTAACTCATCCTGGAAAGCCTGGGAGGGCTTCCTGGAGGAGTGGAATTATAGACACAGTCCATCTCAAACAAATTGGTTCTCGACCAAGTTGTTCATGGAAAAAAGAGTCTTGATTGTTTTTTTTTTAATATATATCTTATTGATATTTTACAGAGAGGAAGGGAGAGAGATAGAGAGCTAGAAACGTCGATGAGAGAGAAACATCGACCAGCTGCCTCTTGCACACCCCTTACGGGGGATGTGCCCGCAGCCAATGTACATGCTCTTGACTGGAATCGAACCTGGGACCTTTCAGTCCGCAGACCGACGCTCTACCACTGAGCCAAACCAGTTTCGGCAAGAGTCTTGATTCTTAAAGAAACTTCAGTTCTCAACCTGACAACCTTCCAGGTTGATGCATCAGCATGACAAAAGAGCGTCTCTCAGGCCACAGGCCAGGGAGACAATGTGCAGTGTGAGTCAGCTTGCTACTAACTCCAGTTGTTAACATCTCAGGAAATTGTGCTGTGAATGTGTGTGTGTGTGTGTGTGTGTGTGTGTGTGTGTGTTTGCTGCTGGTGAAATGAGCCATTAGCACAATTTTAAAACAAAAAGAGGCCATCAAGAGTGCTAACGTTGCCCTGGCTGGTTTGGCTAGGATAGAGCGTTGGCATGGGGACTGAAGGGTCCCAGGTTCGATTCTGGTCAAGGGCATGTACCTTGGTTGTGGGCACATACCAGTGGAGAGTGTGCAGGAGGCAGCTGACTGATGTTTCTCTCTCATTGATGTTTCTAACTATCCTTCTCCCTTCCTCTCTGTAAAAAAATCAATAAAATATATAGTTTTAAAAAGAGGGCTAATGTTGCTAAGGGTCTGAAAGAAGCAATGATCACAGGCCATTGCAGAGGCAGAACTGTCGTTGATTTGGACCAAGGAAAAGCAGCTCGCTGGTGACAGCATTCCTGAGAGACAGCTGGGCCGCGTGCTGGCAGTGCTCCCTAAGGCTAAGTGGTGGGCTGACCATTTAAGAAAGAAGTGTTTGTTTACAGATAAAACAGTACATTAGACATGTATTGCGTATAAGAAAGGTCAAAACAGAATCATTTGGGGGTCTGCAACAACTTCATTTCATTTACATGTTTCTAATGAGAAACAATGATTGGGTTTTTTAACAAATCACTTCTCAAACAGTCTGTCTTATGGTATGATTGAAGCTCTAGAACTGGGGCTCCACTGTAGACTGAATTGTTTTATTGTGGGGATGTACACAATATATGGGTGATGAGAGAGTTTCCCAACATGACATCAACACATGGAAACATTGGGAGTGGGGAGGGGCAGGCCTCTTCAGAGAAGCTGAGAGCAGCCACCTGGGGTTGGGGAGTCAGCTGGGGCCAGGTCACACCGGGACTTGCAGAGTGTGGACAAGGGGTTGGACTAATGTAGGAAGAAGCAAAGCCACAGGATTAATTTAGCCCCGAGGCCAAGGGCACACTGTGATTTCTATTCTCTCCCAGCAGGGGACCCAGGTCAGCGCAAAGGGTATGTTATGCTTGGGTTGTTGCAGTTAATTTTGGGTTTGCTTTTTCATTGTGAAAAAATTATGCATGCAAACATGTATGTAGAAAAAAAGCCCATGAAAACCCACATCTTTCACTCAGCTCTTCCAAGTCCTGACATCTTCACATAGGCCAGGTCCCTTTAAAAGTCAGTAAACCATCCTACATAATAAAAGCCCAGCAACCATAATGGCATCACAACCAGAATGACCACTTGACCAGTCTCTATAAGGTGCATTGACCACCTATGGGTCCCTCCCCCACCTGATGCAAGCAGCAGTGGGGCAGTGGGGTGGGACTGACGAGGGGAGCCGGCTGGGTGGCAGCAGCAGGGCGGGATTGGGGACTGGCGAGCAAGCAGAAGATGGCCCTGATTGCAGGCTAGGCCTAGGGACCCCACCCGCACACCATGCCGTGTGCCGGGCCTCTAGAAACAGAGAATGGAGTCCCTTTATGATCCTGTTTGTCTCCTTCATCCCCCAAGACCTGATGTTTATCATATTAAAACATCCTGGAACCATGTGTCCATTAAACAATATATTGGGCTGCGTTGCATATCTGGAAGCTTTATACAAACGATACCACGTGGTCCATGTCTTCACACAATTTGTTTTGTTCCTCCGTGTTAATTATGAAATATGAATACCCAGTATGCATTCTTCATTGGAGAAAAGATAACCACAAGAAAAAAATGCTTAGTAAACAAAAACCCGGATAAAACTTCCTTAATTTGATAAGTGGCCACTTCCAGGAAACCGCAAACATGTTGATGAATAGTGAATTCTGAGAACCAATTTTGGTAAAACTAAGAACAAATAAAAGATGTCCATCTGGTTATTTTGCCAATGCAATAAGAAAAAGAAATAAGACCTAAAAATGATTGGAAAGAAAGAGTCAAAGTTGACAGTATTTCAAAGCCATGATCATTTGCTTAGAAAATTCTAGAGGCTTCACTTTTGGACTAATAAATGGATGCAGCGAAATTAGGGACCAGCTTTCTCGCAATAAGCACCTAAAAATGAGAGAAGGAACAGCTCTGGCTGGGTGGCTCAGTTGGTTGGAGCATCGTCCCATACACCTAAAAGTTTCAGGTTCAATCCCAGGATGAGGTGAGTATGAGAAGCAACTGATCTCTTCCTCTTTCTATTTTCTTTTCTCTCTAAAAATCAATAAAAACATATCCTTGGGCCAGGATTAAAAAAAGAGAGAAAAAAAGCAAATCCTCTTCCCAATAGAAGAAAACCCTAGAAAATGAAAGAATAATTGTAAAAAGAGTAAACCTATTAAACTCAACTAAGATCTTGACACAGACCAGTAAGCCAGGATAAGTGGAATAGGGAAACTGAGGCAGAGAGCTGACAGAGCAATTTACAGCAGATACAGAAGGTCACCTCCCTAGAAATTACATTCAGGCCCCACTTGTATTTCAGCTCCAGACCCAGAAAAGCAGCAAAACCTGATGGGCGACTAGGACCAGCTGGGATGACTGACGACCCCCTGCCCTGTCACTGACCAGTCACTGAGGAGCACGCCTAGAAACTGATGACTATTCTGCTGAAACCCTTCCCTGAAACCTCCCCTAAGATTCTCACCTGCGTGAAAGATAAAGCCTCAAGACAAAAGCCCTAACCCAGTGGTTGGCAAACTCATTCATCAACAGAGCCAAATATCAACATACAATGATTGAAATTTCTTTTGAGAGCCAAGTTTTTAAAAATTAAACATGCTTCTTTAAAATAGGCTCACCCAGGCCATGGTATTTTGTGGAAGAGCCACACTCTAGCGGCCAAAGAGCTGCATGTGACTCGAGAGCAGCAGTTTGCTGCCCACAGCCCTAGCTGGTTTGGCTCAGTGGATAGAGCATCGGCCTGGGGACCTAAGGGTCCTGGGTTCAGTTACATCACGGGCATGTACCTCAGTTGCAGGCTCCTCCCTTGCCCCCACCCTGGTCAGGGTGTGTGTATGAGGCAACCAATCAACACACTTCTCTCCTATCCATGTTTCTCTCTGTCTTTCCCTCTCTCTTCCACTCTAAATATCAATGGAAAAATATCCCTGAGTGAGGATTTAAAAAAAAGAAAAGAAAAGACAAAGGAACCAGCCCGGGCTCTTCCTCGGGGAGCAGCCCTGCCACCCCCTCTCCCTCTTCTTCCCCCACAGACATGCATCTCCTGAACGCTAAGGGATGTGCAACCTGGGGAGCAAAGGGCCGCAGCAGCTCGTCCCGGCTAAGCCCTGAGCTGTCCCCAAGGCCCCTTTCCCTGACTCCCCGAGAGGAGGGCAGCCCAGCCGGGGCTCGCCCGCGATTCCACTCTGAGCCCTTTGTTTCCTGCCCCAGCTTTACTCACCGGCCCCTCGCGGTCCCCGGACTCCTGCTGTGTGTGAAGGGCTTCCTGCACCAAGAGAGCCCACACAGCACCAGCTGGCCCTAGGCAGACCCACTCCGGGCCGGTCCCCTTTCTGGCAACAATCAAACAAATCAAGACACAACACAAGTGAACTGAGAGAATACTCAGTGTTTTAAAGAGTTTAATTCTTCCCAGATTAAGTTATAAATTCAATACCATCATGACAAAAAGCCTAAATAGATTTTAATAGAGTTGTTTTATTGTGGTAAAATATATAAGACATAAAATTTGCTATATTAAATTCATTTTAAATTTGCTGTTCAGTGGCATTATGTACATATTGTGTGACATCCCCACCATCCATTTCCATACCTATTCCATCACCCCAAATTGAAACTCTGTCCCAGGTCCCCCCCGCCCTGCCCCCCAGCTCCCAGTACCCACCATTCTCCCTGTCTCTAAGAATGTGACTATTCTGTCTGTCTCATGTAACTGGAATCCTAAATAGATTTTTGAGTCTTTTTCAAACACTTTAGTTTGAAACAGTTTCAGATTTACAGATGAATTGCAGGGGTAGCAGAGGTACCCTTTGCTCAGCTTGCTCTGATGTTAACACCTTACATTACCGTCATGCATGTGTCAAAATGAGGACATCGATATTGGTTCAATACTGCTCACTAAACTACAGGCCTCATTTCCCTTTTTGGTACTTGGTTGGGAAGTTTTTGGGAGGACGTTCTGAGAAAAGGGAAGTATGTGTGGAAGGCCGCCTACCCTGCTTATCGGAATTCTGACTTAGGGGTGACTCAGGGGAGTGTTGAAGGCGGCACCCCTAAGTATTCCTTGACCTTCCCAAACAAGTCTGTGCATGTGCAGACCCCCTCACCTCCCACCTCACCCCCCCCCCCCGCCACCCCAGGAATTTACTGGACGAGAACACGTGTCCTCCCAAGATTACTCACCCCACTGATTGTATCTAAAGACAAAAACTGTAATAAAAGGCTAACGAGGCAGGCGATTGGGCTGCTTGGACCCTTGAGCCAGGCCATCCCTTAGCCCTCGCCCCCACAGAGACACTGTGTCTGAGTAATCTGTTCATCCCTCGTTCGGGGGCTGCTGGTCAGCCCCGGCAGAACTTCAGCTGCATTTCTCTTTTGAGCATATTTAATTTATTTATTTTTATTGTTGAGAATAAATATTACATCTGTAATAGATGCCCCTATTTTGTTTGTCAGTTTAGTTTGTTCATTAGATTTCACATAATAGTGAGATCTGGTGATAGCTGGCTTAGTTCGTTTAGCAAAAAATTCTCCAGCTCTACTCAACAGAATCTTATTCCTTA
Organism: Vespertilio murinus; assembly: GCA_963924515.1. Lineage (NCBI taxonomy): Eukaryota > Metazoa > Chordata > Mammalia > Chiroptera > Vespertilionidae > Vespertilio > Vespertilio murinus. The sequence goes on from OZ004708.1 coordinate 100,493,955, forward strand.
ATACTTAATGTAGGGGCCGAGTAGGGAAATGTTTATCAAGGTCACTTGGTCAGGGATGAACTGGGGAAAGAGGTTGGCACACACGGCTCTGTTCTTATGTGGTGAGTCTCCACGTGGTGGGGAGGGGAGAGAAGCCCCTTCCAACAGGGAGCATATAGCCGCGTGCGGCGTCCGACAAAGCCAGCCAGGAAACCAAGAGCTGACTTTCAGGGCCAGACGCCCTGAGGCTCTGCAGAGGTCCCATTCCTCCTGTGAAAGCCACACCTGTGGCGGCAGTGCCCTCTGCGGAGCGGGCCTGCAGCGACCCGCACCACGATGTCCCCGGTGATGTCCACATCTTCATTGCCTCCACGCTGAAACAGTTCTGTGAGGAAAACCAGGCCAGTCAATTTAAATCGACTCGATGTTTTCAAGTGGTTTTAGATTTGTAGCCAGATTGAGCAGAAAGGACAGGGAGTTCCCATGTGCCCTCTGCGCCCGCCCAGGCCCAGGCCCCACGACCAGCCCCCCACCAGAGCGGTGCCTCGGCGATAATGGATGAACTCACATTGACACGTCACCGTCACCCAGAGCCCCCCAGTTTACACCGGGCTCCCTCCAGTTGGCGTTCATTCTGCAGGTTTGGACAAACGTATCATGATGAGGCAGACAAGTAAGCCAGGGCAGGTGGGACCGGGAAACTGAGACAAGAAAACGAAACAAGGCCAAACAGTTGGGGCAGCTTGCAGCCAGCTTGTAAATAGCAAGCCCTTACGTTGCCCAGCCACTTGGGAGCACGAGGTTAATACCTCTCCTCTCTAATCAGAGGACACACCGAGTAAATCCCCCTGAACTGCGGAGGCGGTACGTGGAGGGGGAAAGAAGGGGCAGTTTTCTGTCACCACCAAACAAAGAAATTTTGGAACTTGCCAAACAAGATGACCAGACTCACATACAAACATCCCAAGGAAAGCCACCACAAAGTGAAAGGGGGACTTTAAAACCTAATCTGCTACCCTAAAGGAAGAAGGGTATAAAACTACTGAACACTAGGCGTGTGCTCAGATTAGCTGGGTGCCCACTTGTGCTTTATGCCACGTGTATCTATAATAATAAAAGCGTAATATGCTAATTAGACCGGACGACCTTCCGGATGAAGCCGGAGCGAATTCCGTGCATCAGGCCTCTGGTTTTAATAAATTTGCTTGCCTTGCTTTCTGAATAAATTTGCTTGCTTTGCTTCCTTAATAAATGTGCTTGCTTTGCTTCAGCACTGGTGTCACTGGTCTGAACACTTTCTAATAAGACTGACAAGAACAGAGGAGGGGACAGCCCTCCCCCTCCGATGACAATGACCCGTGTCCACCATTATCATGTCACATAGAGAAGTTTCACTGCCCTAAGCACCCTGGGCTCTGCCCAGTCACAAATAGATTTTTATTCTTGCAGTCTTCCATTCTGTTTTTAGGACTCTGTATAATATTTTTTATTTCAGAGAATGTATTCTTTATTTCTTGTTGATCCCTTTTCATATCCTCATAGGTCTCTTTTATTTTATTGGCCTTTTCTAGGAGATTCTTTAACAACCTTATAACCATGGTTTTGAACTCTATATCCAGTCGCTTTTTGTCCTCCATTTCTTTCGTTTGTGATCTGTTTCCTCATCTCGGCATTTTTGCTGCTTCCCTGAGTTGGTAGGTTGGGAGGATCAGCTGTGACTATGCCAGGAGACAGCCTTATTCCACTAGACTTGGAAACCTGCAAAAGCCTGTGTTCAGCTTGGATGGGGCGGAATTTCAGGGTAGAGCCTACAGCCTTGGCTTCCGGTTAGCCCCGCCCTCTGAGGCTCCTGAGTCTCAGTGTACCTCAGTGTCCTTTGGTACTCGCTGCAAGCACCTCTGAGAGAAAGGGGCCCTAGAGTTTCGCCCACTACCAGACAGTCTAGTCTCACCCCCAACGAGCCCACAACTGGGGTTCAGTGCAGTTGGAAGTGGGGTTAAGAGCAATCCGGAGCTCGTGTCTCCTTCCCACTAGGGCAATCCAGCGGCCCAATCAACCATCTGTCCTCTGTGCGAAATGTGCATGACTCAGGGGCTCTACCTTTCGGCGCTCCCCTGAGCTTCTGCCTTACAGCCCAGATTCCCTCTGTATGAGGCTGGGGCCCGAGGGTTTCGCCCAGGACTGGGGTTCAGTGCAGTCAGAACTGGGGCTCAGCACAGTCCTGAGCTTTTGACTCCTTCTGGCTAGGGCAATCCAGCAGCTCAGGGATCAGCCTGTCCTCTGTGCGAAATGTGCGCGACTCCGGGGCTCTGCCTTTCACCCCTCCCCTGAGCTCCCACCTTTCAGCCTAGATTCCCTCTATATGAGCCTGGGACCCCAGGGTCTTGCCCAGAACTGTGGTTCAGTGCAGTCAGAACTGGGGTTCAGCACAGCTCGGAGCTTTTATCTCCTTCCTGCTAGGGAACGCCAGCCAGGCACTCAGCCACCCCCTCCTCTCAGGCTCTGTCCTCTCCCCACGCGTGCACCATGTCTCTCCGTACCTTAGGCTTTTACAGCTCCTCTGATTTTCCTTCTGGTTTTCTCTTTCCTTTAGTTGTAGAATTTCCAGTCAGTCAACCTTCCTGTAGTTCTGGATAATGTCCACTTTATATTTTAGTTGTATTTATTGAAATTGTTGAGTGAGGCTGCAGTTAGGCGGTTACCTATGCCACCATCTTGGTTTTCCCCCCTTACAAATAGATTTTTAAACATGTTATTTAAATATTGTCAATCATATTTTAAAGTAGCTTGACAAGTGAATTATTTGGAATATAGAGGTTACATCTCGGGAGGGTGACATTTTGGGCTAGGACGATGGGGAGGGAGCTTTAGTTTTTTCTCTATACTAGTAGACTAATACGTTTTGGTTCTGTGTGCATATATTACCCATTCAAAAACATTTACGCTGTGGTATTTTTTTAAAAAAATCCTCATCTGAGGATAGGTCTTCATTGGTTTGTAGAGAGAGAGGAAGGAAGAGAGAAAAATATTGATGTGAGAGAGCAACATTCATTAGCTGCCCTTCGTAGATGCCCCACTATCCAGGCATGTGCCTGACTGGGAATCGAACCCGCAGCTTTTGGTATATGGGACGACACTCCAACCAACTGAGCCAAATGGCCAGGTTAAGTGGTGGTAATTTTTAAAAAATCATCTTAAAAAGACATTGCATAAGAATAGTCCAGCTGGTGTGGCTCAGTGATTGAGCATCGACATGTGAAACAGGAGGTCACAGTTCAATTCATGGTCAGGGTTCATGCCTGGGTTGTAGGCTCAATCCCCAATAGCAGGTGTACAGGAGGCAGCTGATCAATAATTCTCTCTTATCATTGATGTTTCTTTCTCTCTCTCCATCTCTCTTCTTCTCTAAAATCAATAAAAATATACTAAAAAGAAAAGACATTACATAAGAATAGCCAAGGACATTTTGAGAGAGAAGGCAAATTCCTAGCAACTGGACTTGGATTTCCCCAGGAACAGACCCTGAGATAAGGACTTGGTTTGATCTAGGTTGATCTAGTAGGTGATTCCAAGAAGCACCAGTAGAGGAGTGGGAAAGGGGGGGCAGGGAAAGGAGGACACCAATGCAGGGAGCATTGATGATCCGCTGGCTGACCAGGCCTCTGGGACATGGCCTAGAGCAAGCATGTCAAACCCAAAGGCTACCACGGGCCAAAAACACAAAGTGTGAGTGTGTGTGCCCGCAAAAAACAAAAGCTTCAATTTTCATATAAATGTAGGTCTATTTCGATAGACACATGTTATTACAAAGGGAGGAAATAAAGAAATCATAGTTAACATAAATTTTTAAATAAAAATTCATATTTTTCTTTTTAACAAGGTATTTTTTTTAATTTAATAAATCTTTATTGCTCAGATTATTACAATTGTTTCTCCTTCCCCCCCCCCAATAGCTTCCTTCCACCTGGTTCCCACCCCAACCTCTGCCCTTACACCCCCCATTGTCCTTATCCATAGATGTACGATTTTAGTTCAGTCTCTTCCTGCACCCCCACACTCCTTTCCCCCTAATAATTATCAACCCACTCCCTTTCTTTGCCCCTGATTCTATTTTACTCACCAGTTTATTCTGTTCCTCAGATTTTTAATTCACTTGAATTTTAGATTCACTTGTTGATATATATGTATTTGTTGTTCATAATTTTTATCTTTACCTTTTTCTTCTTCTTTCTCTTCTTACAGAATATACTTACAGTTTTTCATAGAACACTGCTTTGGCGGTGATGAACTCCTTTAGCTTTTTCTTATCTGTGAAGCTCTTTATCTGACCTTCAATTTTGAATGATAACTTTGCTGGGTAGAGTAATCTTGGTTGTAGGTTCTTGCTGTTCATCACTTTGAATATTTCTTGCCACTCCCTTCTGGCCTGCATAGTTTCTATTGAGAAATAAGCTGATAGTCGTATGGGTGCTCCCTTATAGGTAACTAACTTTTTTTTCTCCTGCTGCTTGTAAGATTCTCTCTTTGTCTTTTGCCTTTGACATTTTAATTATGATGTGTCTTGGTGTGGTCCTCTTTGGATTCCTCTTGTTTGGGGTTCTGTGTGCTTCCTGGCCTAGTCAGTCTATTTCTTTCACCAGGTGGGTGAAGTTTTCTGACATTATTTCTTCAAATAGGTTTTCAGTGTTTTGCACTCTCTCTTCTTCTGGGACGCCCATAATTCTGATGTTGGTATGCTTGATGTTGTTCCAGAGGTTCCTTACACTATCTTCAACTTTCTGGATTCTCTTCTCTTCTTGCTTCTCCAGAGGAGTGTCCTTTGCCTCTTTGATTCCAAATCTTTGACTTGATTCTTGTGTTCCTCCAGTCTGCTGTTGGGTCTCTGTATAATATTTTTTATTTCAGTCAGTGTATATTTAATTTCTAGTTGGTCCTTTTTCATATCCTTGAGGGTCTCATTAAATTTATTGGCCTTTTCTAGGAAATTCTTGAAAAACCATATAACCGTGGTTTTGAACTCTATATCCAGTCTTTTTTTCTCCTCCATTTCTTTCATTTAAGATCTGTTTCCTTGTGTCGGCATTTTCGCTGCTTCCCTGAGTTGGTAGGGTAGCATTGTGTGCTTGGTGTCCTATATGGTCCAGTGGGTCAGCCTCCCCAGTTACCTGAGGTAGACACTTTTGGTGCTCTGCTTTGTGGACTTTGTGTACAGCCTATTGTAGTTAAGTCTTGATTGTTGTTGGTATCACTGGGAGGAACTGACCTCCAGGACAATTCCATGTGAGTATCAGCTGTGTCTACACTAGGATACCTTCAGACTTGCAAAATTGCAACAGCCTCTGGGCTCAGCTTGGATGGGGCAGTCTCAGGGCTGAGCTGACAGTCTTGGCTTCCCATCAGCCCTGCCCTTGTGCACATGCCGCAGAGCTCTGCCTTCTAGGGATCCCCAGAGTTTTTGCCTAACAGTCCAGATTCCCCTGTAAGAGCGTGGGTGCTCCAAGGGCTCTCCCGGAACTGGGTTGGGTCTCTGTGTAATATTTTTAAACCCAGTGCAGTCGGAACTAAGATTCAGTGCAGTCTGGAGCTTCTGACTCCTTCCACTATGGAGAGGCTGCAGCAATCTCCACGGTCAGACCTGTCTGCACGCACTCACTCATATGCATCCGAGTGCCTCTAGACCCTGCCTGCTGCGGCTCCCAGTTCCCCTGAGTCTCCCAGTCTCTGAGTCTCTGGATGCCTTTCTCTACAGTGCAGACTCCACCCATATGAGCCTGGATCCACGGGGTTTCAGCCAGGGTTGGGGTTCAGTGCTGTCGGGAGCTTCCTTTCCCCTCCCGCCAGCCAGGCACTCGGCCACCCTTCCTCTCTGTGTGCCTGTCTCCCTACCTCAGAGCTTTGCGGCTCCCCTGATCCGTGAATCTCTCTCCTTCTTTCTAGTTGTAGATTAACCATTCCTCCAGCTTTCCTGTGTTTTTGGATGATGTCTGTTCTGTCTTTTAGTTGTTGTTTTGAAATTGTTGTGCGAGGCGGCAGCTTAGGTACTTACCTAGGCTGCCATCTTGGTTCCCCTGTCCATATTTTTTCTTGAACATTAACTTATCAGACACTGAATAACTGCACAAATTAATAAGCGCAACACAAAGTAAACCTATTTTTCTTGTTCTCCAAAAGCAAAATATTTCCTGTTGCACACACCAAACAAGTTAGTCCAAGACTAATGATGTGGCCATCGGCTGTTAAAATATTTGCTGCTGGTATTAGTGGACAGAAATCATGCACCTGCATGTAAGGCGAGCAAGGGAAATGAATGCAATACAATTATAGTAATCAGTCATTAATGAACATTATAGTTCATTATTAATCATTATGCACAACAGAATATTGTAAAAATTAAGTTACGAAATTTTTATAAAAATGTTTCTTACATACCATTATATTGGCTAGGCTGCAAAAATGCTTGACCTAGACAGTCTACCTCCACAGTCTATGCTGTTATCCAAAGAATATAAGTAGTATCAAGGAGGGGGAAAAAATTCACAGAAGCTTTATTATAAGAGTCCCAAACTAGAAACCCAACTGGCCACTAATAGATAACTGAAAAATCATTGTAGCACATTCATATAGTGCAGTGGTCGGCAAACTCATTAGTCAAAAAGCCAACTATCAACAGAACAACAATTGAAATTTCTTTTGAGAGCCAAATTTTTTAAACTTAAACTTCTTCTAATGCCACTTCTTCAAAATAGACTCGCCCAGGCCATGGCATTTTGTAGAAGAGCCACACTCAAGGGGCCAAAGAGCCACGTGTAGCTCGAGAGCTGCAGTTTGCCTACTGCAGATATAGTGGAATACTATATTATAATGAAAAAGTGAACTACAGACACATGCAACAATGGGAATAGATCTCACAAAGGAGCCAGAGGGCCAGATGTAGAGTACATACAGTAGGCTTAGATATGGCACGAATTTTGAGAACAGCCAGAACTAAAGTTTGATGAAGACTCAGAATCAGGATTACTTGAAGGAGTGGTTGGGGTTGACCAGGAGGGGGTATGTGGAGTCTTTTGTGTGCTAGAAACGGCCTATATTTTGATATGAGAAGTGGTTATGTGGGTGTATTCATATGTAAAACTTCTTGAGCTGCACAATAAGCTAAAGTTACATTGACCTCTACACACATATTGTGCCAATGCCAGCCCCTCTGTTTGACAATGTACTGTAGTTATGTAAGACATCACCACTGGGGAAAGCTGAGGAGAGGTGAGTAAAGTGTCCATGGGACTCTAATGCTCCTTAAAAAAATGTTTAAAAAATCAGTTAACAATTGAAGAAGAGTACTTAAAATAAAATTTAAGGCTAGTAAACTCAATAACATATTTTATGAATGAATCAAATTTTGTGCTTACCCAACAAAAATATTAATTACACTGAATTTTTCTTTCTTTTTGAAATGCCACTGTTTTAAGTTTTAAACATGCATTTAAAACTTTAAGTGGTCACATAGAAGGATAGAATTAGAATAACTCAAAGTCTGGTTTGCTTTTTCTTTTTTCACCATTACAATCAGGGAGATCTTGTTATATATTTCAAACCTACTTTTAAAAATATATATTTTTATTATTGATTTCAGAGAGGAAGGGAGAGGGAGAGAGAGATAGAAACCCCATTGATTGGCTGCCTCCTGCACAACCTCCACTGATGCTCAACCATTGAGCCATGCCAGCTGGGCACAAACCCATTTTTAAAAATATATATATTTTGTTGATTTTTTACAGAGAGGAAGGGAGAGAGATAGAGAGTTACAAACATCGATGAGAGAGTGTCATCGATCAGCTGCCTCTTGCATCCCTACTAGGGATGTGCCCACAACCAAGGTACATGCCCTTAACCGGAATTGAACCTAGGACCCTTCAGTTCGCAGGCTGATGCTCTATCCATTGAGCCAAACCAGTTTGGGCACAAACCTACTTTTTTTAAAAAAAAGAATCTGTAGATCCACGGGGGTTGGGAACCTGAACTGTGCCCCCCAGGAATCCAGCGAGTGATTCTAGATCTGTACGAACTCACTCTAAAAGCTGTGTGTAGCTCAACATCGTAGTCATTAAGGAAATTCAAATCAAAACCACCATGAGGCATCTTCTATGCCCATTAGGATGGCTACTACAAAACAGTCCAGACATGAACAATGTTGATGGGGATGTGGAGAATTTGAAACCCTTGTGCTTTACTGGTGCAGCCACCACGGAAAACAACCTGTCCGTTTCACACAAAATTAAACATAGAATTTCCATATGACCCAGCAAATCCATTCCTAGCTGTACACCCCTAGACTGGGAAAGAGAGACTCAACAGACACCTGTACCCCGTGCTCACAGCAGCATGATTACAGTCACCAAAAGGTGGAAACAACCCATGTGCATCAGTGGATGATGGAGAAACAACATGGCCCGTTCACATGATGGGATATTGTTCAGCCTTAGAAAGGCTGGCACCTCCTGCCCCCTGGATGAGCCTGGAGGACATCATGCTCAGTGAGGGCCAAACACAAAGTGATTCCACTCGCAGGAGGTCCCCCGAGGAGTCAGATCCACAGCGACAGTTAGTAGATGGCGGGAACCAGAGGCCTGGGGAGGAGGATGGAACAGAGTTTCAGTTTGGGAGGCTGAGGAAGTTCTGGAGGTGGATGGTGGTGATGGCTGCACTCCATTGTGAATGGTCAACTTTATGTTATGTATATTTTACATGATTAAAAACAATAAAAAAACCAACTGTGACCCCAGCTGGCTTAGCTCAACGGATAGAGCGTCAGCCTGTGGACCGAAGGGTCTTGGGTTCTATTCTGGTCAAGGGCACATGCCCAAGTTGCAGGCTCGATCCCCAGTGTGGGGTGTGCAGGAGGCAGCCGATCAATGATTCTCATCATAGATGTTTCTCTCTCTCCTTTCCTCTCTGAAATCAATAAAATACACATTAAAAAACAAACAAACCCAACGGTGTCACTGAGTGTCCATACATCAGCAGTTGATTGAACATCTGGGAGTTCTGAGAATTAACCTCCATGTGGGAGGAAGTAATAAGGTGCTTGCTTGAAGTTTACAGATAATGATATTAAAACTCCCCCGTAGCTGATGGGCCATGGAGAGTGGCTGCTAATGCAGACAGAGTTATTTTGGGTAATACAAATGCTCTGTAATTACATAGTGGTGATGGGTGCTCAGTTCCATGAACATTCCCCAAACCACTGAATTATACATCTCAGAGGGTGAATTTTATGTTATGTGGTTTATATTTCAATACTTATTTAAAAATATTTTTATTGATTTAAGAGAAGAAAGGAGAGGGAGAAAAAGATAGAAATATCAATGACCAGAGAGAATCATGGATCAGCTGCCTCCTGCACACCCCCTATTGGGGATTGAGCCCACCCCCTATTGGGTATGTGCCTTGACCGGGAATCGAACCATGACCTCGTGGTTCTCAGGTTGATGCTCAACCACTGGGCCACACCTGCTGGTTATATTTCAGGGTTGTTTTTTGTTTTTTTGTTTGTTTTTTTAAAAAAATATATTTTATTGATTTCTCACAGAGAGGAAGAGAGAAGGACAGATAGTTAGAAACATCTATGAGAGAGAAACATTGATCAGCTGCCTCTTGCACACCCACCACTGGGGATGTGCCCGCAACCAAAGTACATGCCTTTGACTAGAATTGAACCTGGGACCTTTCAGTCCACAGGTCCACGCTCTACCCACTGAGCCAAACCGGTTTCGGCTATATTTCAGTTCTTAAAAACACACAACAGGTAATCATAGCAATTGTTTAGAACTTAGATTCCTGTAATATTTGGGAGGAAAAGAGTGTCTTTAAAAATATATATGTTTTGAGGAGAAACCAAGATGGTGGCGTAGGTAAACAACTGGTCTGCCGCCTAGTACAATTTCAAAATTAAAACTAATATAAAGGACATCTATCACCCAAAACCATGGGAAGGCTGGCTGAAGGAGAAGAGCGCAAGCTCTGAAAAGCTGAGGTACGGAGGCATGCGAATCTGGCTGGTGGCGGGCGACTGGGCACGAGGCCTTTTTTTCCCAACCCGAAGGGAAACAAGCTCCCGATCACTTTGAAATCCAGTTTCTGGGGTCACTTGGGGGACCCAGATGCCTACGGGGAGAAGCGGTCTGTCGGCCATCAGGTCCGAAAGTGAGGATGACTCTCTTACAGAAGTGCACACAGCAATCATTGTTTACTGCGCTGGATCGTAGGGACACGGGGACTTGGAAACACAGAGAGGCAGCCATCGCTGTTAGCCATGCCCCAGCCTAGTGAGGTCCTGAGACCCCACCTCACCCTGAGGCCCCGCCCTGAGGCCCCTCCTGCACATTTTACAGAACTGCCCAGGCACCACACAGCTGCTTTTGCATATAAATGGCCTGTATTGTGGCAGCTTAATGAAATAAACTGCAGCTCCAGCAACAAAACCACCAAGTCCCAAGCAAACAGGAGAAAACTAGTTCTTGTGGCAGCTCCTGCTGGGTGGCCTCAGACAGTAGCTGAACTGAACCCCACGGGAGATCTAGGTATGAGATGACACTAGATTTCAACTACTTTCATAAGGGATACATTCAAGAGTGAAACTCCCCCAACCCCGGCCGAAACCTCGTGGACCCAGGCTAATACAGGTGGAGTCCAGACTGTAGAGAAAGGCACCTGGAAACTCAGAGACTGGGAGACTGGGGGAGCCAGGAGCCGCAGCAGGCAGGGTCTAGAGTCGCACACGAGTGAGTATGCGCAGAGAGGTCTGACTGTGGAGGTTGCCACAGCCTCTCCATAGCGGAAGGAGTCAGAAGCTCCAGACTACCGAGACCCAACCCAATTCTGGGAGAGCCCCTGGGGCACCCATGCTCTTGCACGGGGAATCTGAATGGTGAGGCAGAAACTCAGGAGAGCCGAGGAAGGCAGAGGTCTGAGGCTTGCGTACAAGGGCAGGGCTGACAGGAAGCCAAGACTGTCAGCTCAGCCCTGAGACTCTAGCCCATTCAAGCTGAGCACAGAGGCTTTTGCAATTTTGCAAGTCTGATCCTATAAGACTGTTTCCAATACAGAAGGTATCCTGGAGTAGACACAGCTGATACTGTTACAGAGTGAGAATATTGGAGCATGCTTCCAGAGAGGCCGTGGACTGTGCCCTAGATAGAATTATCAGTGCTGACACCAGGCCAGCCCTTGAGATACGGTCTCCTGGCCCCTTCCCAGCACGTAGGCCTTCTTTCAAGTGCAGAGCAGGACTGTGTCTTCCATCTTGTATAAAATGTATCAATTACCCAACCACCCTTAAATCAGCTAATAGAAACACAGAGGGAAGTAACCCAGCCTAACCAGACCCTGGCCCTCACCCCACCAATTGGAACCAGCCAACTCAGTGGTCCAAGCATCACCCCACGTGTAAGTCTATTTCTTTCACCAGGTGGGGGAAGTTTTCTGACATTATTTCTTCAAATAGGTTTTCAGTATCTTGCTCTCTCTCTTCTTCTGGAACCCCCATAATTTTGATGTTGGTACCCTTGAAGTTGTCAAAGAGGCTCCTTACAGTATCTTCAACTTTCTGGATTCTCTTCTCTTCTTGTTTCTCCAGAGGAGTGTCCTTTGCTTCTTTGATTCCAAATCTTTGACTTGATTCTTGTGTTCCTCCAGTCTGCTGTTGGATCTCTGTATAATATTTTTTATTTCAGTCAGTTTATGTTTAATTTCTAGTTGGGTCTCATTAAATTTATCGGCCTTTTCTAGGAAATTCTTGAAAAACCTTATAACCGTGGTTTTGAACTCTACATCCAGTTTTTTGTTCTCCTCCCTCTCTTACTTTTGAGATCTATTTCCTTGTCTCAGCATTTTTGCTGCTTCCCAGAGTTGGTAGGATGGCTTTGTGTGTTTGGTGTCCTATATGGCCCAGTGGGTCAGCCTCCCCATTTTCCTGAGATAGAAACTCTTGGTGCTCCCCTTTGTGGACTATGTGTACAGCCTTCTTGTAGTTAAGTCTTGATTGTTGGTATCACTGGGAGGAATTGACCTCCAGGCCGATTGGATGTGAGTAATGTTATGCCCAGTTTTCAAGATCCCCAAGGACCACCAGGGAGCCAAGTCCAATGCAAAAGAGCCTTTATTCAAACTTAAGCCTGGTCTTCCTGCCTCTACTGACTCAGTGGCAGGATGCAGAGAGCCCCGAGCTCTGAAAGTATAGTCCTATTATAGGGTTTAGGGTTGGGCAGCAAGAGAAAAGCAGTTGGTTACCTATAAGGGAGCATCCGTATGACAATCAGCTGATTTCTCAACAGAAACTATGCAGGCCAGAAGGGAGTGGCAATAAATATTCAAAGTGGATCGAACCAAAAATGTGGCCTAGGTAGTCTCCTAAGCTGCTGCCTCATCAACAATTTAAAAAACAACAACTAAAATAAAAAAGTACTTCATCAAAACCACAGGAAAGCTGGCGGAGAGGGATATCTACAACTAGAAAGAAGGAGAAGTGCCGCCGCTGCCATGTTGAGTTTAGAGCCGCAGCAGAGCCACCGCTGCCACTGCCGCCACCAGTGAGGGAGGCCCACCGAGAGCGGAGCCCACCCTGCCCCAGGCCCAGGAAGTGGGCAGCCTTCCCAGAGCCTTCCCGGCCCACCTGCAGTGCGAGTGAGGGAGCCAGCACCGGGCCGCGGCCGTGCCTTCCGCTCGTGGCCCGAGCGAGCCTGTTGCCTGTCCTTCCCACCGCCACTAGGCCTGGCCAGAGCCTCCGCCAAACCCCCGAGAGCCAGCGCCAAGGTGGAGCAGACCTACTCGTGGTGCGTGACGGAGGACCGAGAGGTTGTACCCAGAACACTCTTTGTGACCTGGGACTCTAAATACCTAAACTCGGGGGACTCTGAAAGCCTGAACGTGTGAAATGAGAGCGGCAGAGGTTACTATAGCGAAGGCAGCCAGAGCCTCCCCATTCTTCACCCTCATCATCCTCCTGCTTGTGGGCAGCAGCGGGCCCGGGCCCCGGGGGATCCAGAATAAGAAAACATCGATCAGCAGACCCTGGGGAGCCATGTGACCCAGGGGAGATGTGGGACCCAGGGGAGATGTGGGACCCGGGGGAGCCGTGTGACCCGGGGGAACGGAGTGACCCAGAGGAGCCGTGTGCCCTGGAGGAGCCGTGTGACCCGGGGGTGCCATGTGCCCCAGAGGAGTGGCGTGACCCAGAGGGGCGGTGTGACCCGGAAGAGCCGTGTGCCCCAGAAGAGCGAGGTGACCCAGAGAAGTGGGGTGACCCGGAGGAGCCGTCTGATCCGGAGGACGAGCAGATTCTATTCATGTGGTCCAGAGAAATTTGGACAGTCTGCAGCCATTTGCTACAGAATACTTTGCTGTATTTCCCTATAAAAACAAATGGGAGAGTGTGTCCCACCTGAAATTCAAATACAGAAAAAAGAAGAAGAAAAAAAAGAAAATCTGGGGAACTGAATAAACTGGTGAATATAGTAGAATCAGGGGAAATGAAAGGGAGTGGACTGATAATTATCATGGGGATTGGGGTGTGGGGGTACAGTAAGAGACTGGATTAAAACATATAACTAATGGATGAGGACAATGGGGGGAGGGGGTAAGGGCAGAGGGTGGGATGGGAACTGGGTGGTAGGGAACTTTGGGAGAGAAAAAGGAGAAACAATTGTAATAATCTGAGCAATAAAGATTTATTTTAAATATATATATGTTTTGCTCACTCATTTATGGATAATAAGGAACATTATAAACTGATGAACAAAAAGATAGATACAGAGACAGTAAAGCAACAAATAGACTTTCAAATTACAGCAGGGTGGGTAAGGTGATTTGGGGGAGATAAGAGATCAACCGAAGGACTTGTATGCATGCATATAAGTACAACCAATGGACACAAAACTCTGGGGAGGGAGGGCACGTATGGGAGTAGGGGGGAATTGGTAAGATATGTACACATATAATACCCTAATAAAAAAATGAAAAAAATATGTTTTGATTGATTTTCAAGGGGGGGGAGGGGAGAGAGAGGAAGATTGATGTGAGAAACATCGATCTGCTGCCTCCCCGCACACTCCCTATCAGGGACTGTGCCTACAACCTGGGCCTGGGCCTGGACCAGGAATCAGACCATGAGAATTTTTGGTGCGTGGGACAATGTTCAACCAACTGAGCCACACCGGCCAGTGAGAGGAGTGTTTTATTACTGATGTTTAGGATTCCCGGCATGTGTGAATAATAATAAGTGGATTGGCTTTTAGTCTGTCTTACTGTCATTTTAAAATTCTCTACAGACGACAAAGGCATGCACCTGGAGTGGACAGCTCCTGATGGGGAAAATGAGACTTTTTTTGGGGGGGGGGGCGGGGGACGCGGGGGGCGCTAGCAATCTGAGTCTGTGTGCTAGTAACCTCGCAGACAGACGCTTTCTCTTCTTACCTGACCTTGCAATCCGCTCTGTTGCCGCTTCTAGCTCCTCCCATGCCGGTATGTATCAGTTATCTAAGTTGTGCTGTGCTCAAGGTCATCAGCTCCCTGCAAGACAGTTACTAGGCGCACTGTCTCCCCCCCCCCCCCCCGCCCCCCCAATCCCAGCACACAGGGCTTCTTTCACTTTTTCTTTTCTTTTCTTTTCTTTTCTTTTCTTTTCTTTTCTTTTCTTTTTTTTTTTTTTTTTAAGCCTACGAAAGGTCTGGAAGTCTCATCCCAAATTTGGGAGACAAAGAGACCCAGAAAGGTATAAAAAGGGAAACCTCCCTCCATGTTTTTGCTCAGGATTTGGAGAAAAAGTCTTCCCTGAGTCCTGCACCTGTACCTGTGAAATGTCTGGAAATAAATGAGTTTTTCCTATGCCTCCGGTACTCCTGCGTGGTGTTCAGCCGCCTGGTAAATCCTGTAGCACTCCCACCCTGCCTCTCACCACTACACAGGAGTTCAGTCCTGCCCTGGGACAGTCCGGGGCACACTGGGAAGGAGGAGACCCTGACTTCATGGCACTGAGACTTTGCTTGGGAAGTGCCAGATTTTCATTCATACATACACTATCTTCCTGGTTTGGATAATTCCCTTAACAGCAACAAACAACAAACATATTTACTCTTGTTCCAAGAACTTTGTAGGCATTGCCTAATTTAATCCTCCCACTGGCCCTGCCAGGAGGTTACTGTGATCGCCCCCCATTTACAGATAAATGCACAAATGAGGCTGAGAGAGGCTGAGGAGTAGGCTCACGCCACAGCTCTCCAGTGGCAGAGCCGAGATCTGAACCAGGAGGTCAGGCCAGAGCTTAGGATTCATGGCTTGGTGAAGCCACATCTCCGGAGCAAGGGCGCGGCCCTCACCCTGCTCGCCCTCCAGGACGGCAGCCTCTAGGTCCAGCTGTCCCGGAGGTCAGCATTGCAGTCAGCCCTTCGCTCTGGCTGACTGCCTTGGCTGTCTCCCAGCAGACTCCCTCTGAGCCCAAATATTCCTGACCCTGGATCAGATCCTGAGGCAGGAGGGGAATGGGTCAGAGGGAAGAAAAGATGCTTCTGGAGCCCAACCGAAGGCCACCCTGGGGCATTCGAGTGTGAAATGGAAACATTGTCGGTAATGCCGCCACTGCCCCTCCTGCTCCCTCTCTGGTCAGCCACCTCTTTCCACAGACACACCTCATCTGCCCTGGCTTTGGTTCCTGAGTGGGGGTGGAACTGGAGCAGAACAGGGTGGGGACACTAAGAGGCTGCCCCAAGGAAGGAAAGAGGATGCATCAGAGGAAAGCAGGAGATGGCAGACAAGGATGATCTCGAGTGATGCTGGCACTCTTGGCATCGCCGAGTCTGACTGTGGGTCCGGGGGCTCGGCTGGGGTTGGAATGTAGCTGAGTCCTGGGGGTGAGGGTAGGCAGACAGCAGATGCTGAGCCTATGGGTTCAGTGGACCAGAGGGGAGAGTCGGAGGACAGAGCTTTTTCTCCAAAAGACCCTGGGCCCCCTCCTTTGCTTCCTCTAATCTATCACCAATGGATTTCATGTAACCCACCTACCTCTCCTCCTCTGATTGTAATGTATAAAAATAGGTGAATAACTGCCATTCTCTGGAGCAATATTCCAATCCTTTGAGATTCTGCTATAAGGTTGGCAAAGAGCTGCAGAATGCATACGATAAACATTGCATGATTGGATCATTTTAGTGTCTTTGTGTATTTATTTAAATATATTTTATTGATTTCAAACAGGAAGGGAGAGGGAAAGAGAGAGAGCTGAAACCAGTTTGGCTCAGAATAGAGGGTCAATCTGCAGATTGAAAGGTCCCAGGTTCGATTCCAGTTAAGGGCACTTACCTTGGTTGCGGGCATATCCTCAGTAGGGGGTGTGCAAGAGGCAGCTGATCAATGATTCTTGCTCATCGATGTTTCTAACTCTCTATCCCTCTCTCTTCCTCTCTGTAAAAAAAAAATCAATAAAATATATATTTTTTTTAATAAAAGAAAGAGAGAGAGAGAGAAACATCAATGATGAGAGAGAATCATTGATAAGCTGTCTCCTTACTGAGCATCTAGAAACGTGGCTATGTGCCCCTGACTGGAATTGAACTCAGGACTCTTCAGTTCACAGGCCCAACACTCTATCCACTGAGCCAAACCAGCTAGGGCTCTTTGTGTTTTTTAAAAAATCATTGCAAAATTATTGAGCTACTTGAGGCCCACTGCATGAAGATTTGTGCAATAGGTCTTCCTTCCCCCGGCTGCTGGCACTGGTTTTCCTCAAGGCTAGGCTTCTCTGCTCTGGCCGCAGCGGAGGAGCCAAGCCTCCTCAGTCTTCAGTCTTTAGTTGTCTTCAGTCTTGGGTCTTCGCTTAGCGGGAACCTTCAGTCTTCGCTCTGTGCCTGCATATGCAAATTAACCCACTCTTTTTTTTTGGTTGTTGGGTTAATTTGCATACACATTCCAGATTGGCTGGTGGGTGTTATGGAGGCATGGTTAATTTGCATATATTTCTCTTTTATTAGTGTAGATCAAGCCACCCAGTCAGGTGGGAATTGACATTCAAAGATCACTGTAATTAGTTTGGTTAGAGCATAGAGATTAGCTAATAAGCCATTATTTTTCATTTCTTTTGTTTAAAGAGTATTGAAAATCAGTTTAGTTTAAATGGCTTTCACTTTCTGTGTGCCTTTCTTACAATAAAGAGATGATTCCTCTAATTTAATGTTAAAAGTTTTTGAAGTGTTTCAAAAATATTATACTTACCATAAATCTAAAATTATTGTCTTTTGGTTTATGAAGTGTGTAACTTCTGATATGTGCCCAGTTCTTTTTTAATGGGGTCAATAATGGACTTTCCAGTTTAAGGTGTTTGATGGACTTAGCCATATATGCTACTAAAGGAATTGTCTGTCCTTTCCCCTCACCTCCTCCTTATATGTAAGATTGAGGTGAGAGTAAAAGCATTTTCTATACCAATTGTGTTTAAAGCTTTCAAGTAAGTTATTTAGCTAACTTAGGGTTTTAAAAAACGTTTTTTAAAACAATGCCAAGGCTAATGTTATTTTGAGATTCTAAAATTAAATGAAAAACTTATTTCAGAAATACATTTAATGTTTTTTTCTTGTGAGTTATGCAAATTAGCGTGAGTTAATTTTATCACGAAGCCACAAATCCTCCTATATAATAGAGGTAATATGCAAATTGACTGTAATGCTCTCACAAGATGGCTGCCTACGACCAGGTTGGTAGGGGGGTTAGTGAGGGATGACCAAACAACTGAACAAGCAGGCTGCATGGGGTGACCAGGCTGGTAAGGAGGTTAGTGAGGGACGACCAAATGACTGAACAAGCAGGCTGTGTGAGGAGGCCAGGCTGTCAGGGGGACCATGCGGGGCCACCAGGCTGCCAGGGGGGGCAGTTGGGGCAACCAGGCCAGCAGTGAGGGGGCAGTAAGAGCAACCATGCTGGTAGGTGGGGGGGGGGGCAGTTAGTGGCGACCAAGCCAGTTGGGGGTGACCAGGCCAGCAGAGGGAGTCAGTAAGGGGTGACTACGCTGGTGAGGATGGGGGCAATTAGGAGCAACCAGGCTGGCAGGGAGGGCCAGTTGGGGGCAACCTGACCATCAGCGGGGGGCAGTTAGAAGTGACAAAGCTGGCACACAGAGGCAGTGAGGGGTGCTCAGGCCAGCAGGGGGGACAGTTAGGGGTAACCAGGTAGGCAGGCAGATGAGCGATTAGGAGCCAGTGGTCCAGGATTGTGAGAGGAATGTCCAAATGCCAGGTTAGGCCTGATCTCTAGTCGGAGATCCCTCAAGGGGTCCCAGATTAGAGAGGGTACAGGCTGGGCTGAGAGAATCCCCCCTCCTGTGCACGAATTTCATGCATTGGGCCTCTAGTTTATATATATAAAAGCCAGAGCAACCGAGTGACCGAGCAACTGAGGGACTGAACAATCGAACAACAAGTTGACTGGTCACTATGATGCACACTGACCACCATGGGGCAGATGCTCAATGCAAGAGCTGCCCCCTGGTGGTCAGTGTGCTCCCACAGTCGGAACACTGCTCAGCGAGCTTATCAAACAGCAGTGGCTGAAGGTTCAGTGGGGCGGGGATGAATGGAGTGGTGCTGGCTCTTCCCCAGCCACCTGTCTCTTCGTGCACTACTACCTCCCTCGGGGGATGTTGGTTTTGGCCCGGTCCCGGATTGTGAGAGGGCATAGGCCACGCTGAGGGACCTCACCACGGCATGAAGCTATCACCATGCCTCTAGTGTATTATAACAAGGCAAACTGTAATCTATAATAATAAAAGCATAATATGCTAATTAAGCTGGACGACTTTCCAGATGAAGCCAGGGTTGCGAGGAAAGCCCAGGTCCGGGGGGCCAGAGGGAAGCCAGTGCTGGCAGCTGGGGGAAGGAATGCCTACTCTTGCACGAATTTCATGCATCGGGCCTCTAGTATATATATAATCCTGAACTCATGACCATGTCTCAGTTGATTTTTTTTCTTGGATTGAAAAAGTACTGAAACTCAATGTGACATTAAGATGAAAACTTTCTTATTTGAGTAGAAAATCACTTACCAGTGAGTCATATATTATTTTTAAATACTTGCTTTAAAAATTGTGGTTCTTAACTGGTTGTAAATTAGAAAAGCTGGGAGTACATAAGGTGTGCAGTTATAATCTAAATTTTTTCCACCTTCCTATGCATCATACATATGTTTATAATATTTTTTAAAATACAATTACTGATGCTACAGGTATTTCAAGCCTATGGTGAATGTTAGTATTTACTGAAGGGAGTGGATTGGATTATGGTTTTATCAATTGAGTTCTGCTTATTATACTCCAGTGGAATTTTTCCTCACATACTCCTGCAGATGTATGGTCCTAGATATGTTTTATTTTAATATCGCTTTTATTATGCAAAATAAAATATTTCATTAGCTTGAAAAAAATGGAGGATAGTTATCCACAAGAATGGCAGGGCTTTGTCAAATATAGCCTTTGTGTCATTATTAGAACATTGGCATATCATTTAAAAATTCCTTGGGAATGAAAATAAAAGTGGATGGATTATTTATCAGTGTACCTAAAATTTAAAACCAGAGCCCACTCATTCTTCATTAGTAGAAGCTACTAATCATAGGTAATCAACTAGTATGCTATGAACAGAGCTATTGGCACAGGTTTACTTTTGTTTTTTGCTAATATTTTAACAAAATCATCCTATTTTCTATTGAAAAGAAAGACAATGGGTAACTATGACTGATGCATTTATTATTTTATAATTAACTAGAGGCCTGATGCATGAAGTTTTGTGCAAGAATGGGCCTTCCTTCCCCTGGCTGCCGGCACCGCCTTCGCTCCAGCCTGGAGCTGCCTTTCTGCCTTCCCACGCTGCCCAGAGGCCTGGAGTGGCTGGGGTGGGGTGGAATCCCTGAGTACACAAATTAACCCGCCATCTTTGCTGGGTTAGTTTGCATACTCACTCCTAATTGGCTGGTGGGTGTTGAGAAAGTACAGTCAATTTGCATCTTACTCTTTTATTAGTGTAGATGGCATACTCAGTTTCTCCTCTCAGAAAATCCAATAGTAATAACTTGATTCCTAAAACACTATCACCAGTAAAATTTAAAACACATAGAAAAGACAAAATTGAAGTAAGTATCAGGTTATTAAAAGGACTCATCACTAGTCTTACATTTTAAGAGTTTATTGAGTAGTTTATACATGAAAAATAAAATGCGTAATTAGAAATGAAAATATCGGCATTTGAAATTTGGAGGGCATGGTTGGAATTGAATGCTTTAGGTCATATATTTGTGGATGTTTATTGTCCAGGTTTCCCCACCATCTCCATATCTTCAAACCTTACAAACAAAAAGATGTAGAATACTTTATATCATTATGCCAATGTATACGGCTTCATACAAATCACAGAGATGCCATGTTTAAGAGTTTCCCAAGGCAATATATTAAAAGGATGTCATTTCTAAACGCTGGACAGAAATGAATGTTTCATGAACTGCTGAGAGAGAGACTTGCCCGGAGGTCACTCTGTACCGTTTCTGTTACTGGAAGGCGAAGAGGCACGAAGTGTCTAACGGGGAAGCACAAGCTCATAATCATGCTCCGGGGTGCGGGACGAAGGCCGGGCGATGCACGCCATCCTGAGGAGGGCGTACTCTGTTTCGGGTCCTTCTTTAAACGTCTTCACTCTCTTTGTGGTGGAGTCAATGTTCTCATAGCCGTTGTCATTGGAACTCACGGAGGGCTTGTGTGGAGAGCGGGGAACAATGACTGTGTAGCTCACTTCTTCGGAACCACTGCCATCCTCATTTGCCTGCCAAGCACAAAGAAGAAAGAAATCAAGGATCCAGCCATCCATCAGATTTGAACTCAGTCCGTCACCCCTCCCCTTTTCTTCTCTGCAAGCACCTCAGGTGTCCCAAGCCCGTGCTGCAGGCCCTGATGTCTTAGGGACCTCATGGAGCAATGCATGTTATGCTCTGAGTTACTGCTCACTCTGCTTTCATCTCGCCTCATACAATGAAAGAGAAAGGAAGCACACTACTATCTATCCCTCAGAAGACCTACAGAAAAGCAGTGGCATCCTTTAGGTCTCACATATTGAGAGAGAATGTACGCAACAATCAACACTCAGCAGGTAATCAGTCAAGTCACATAACTATAAATATTTGTAAGATAAAATGCAATTAATAAAATTTAGATTTTTAAATAAACTTTCAGTTGCGTAGACTATGAAATAAAAATGTAAAATTAAGATATTATATAATAAAGTTAATAAAATGCTTGCGATATAGAATTAAAAGGAATAAACTTTTTTATGAGCCTGTTGCTATCCACCATGTTCATAAATATGAATGTTAATTCGTGGACAGAAAGATTGGAAACAAATGCATAGTTAGAAATAATGGATGTTTTATGGTGGTCAGATTATATATGTGTATTTATTTGATTAACTTATTTTTGTTATATTAGTTTTGAAAATTAAAATAATGCTTCAGTAGAATTATAACAAGAACTTCCAATCATCTAAATCAAAGCATTTAAAATTTTTAAAATTTATCTTTGTTTCTGCATTAAAATTATCAAGAATATTATTTAACATTTGAAAAACATTATCAATGTGTTTAGAAATTTCAAGTAAAAGAAGACCTACAGCCATGCTCATATATAGGCATCTGGATTTTGACATTTATCAGACAAAGGTAATGTTTTTATTACCTGATTAGAGGTGGATAAAACTTCATTACCTAGAGGATAAAAAAATAAAAAGAAACCAACCTAAGAATTTTGGGCCATCACAGTTTGGGGTTGGGGTGATTAAAAGGGGAGAATGCAATGGTTAACTGTAAAGAGGCCCACCTCACATTGAGCCTTATCATTACAGAGCTTTACAAGGCTCCAGGACAAGATCACAGAAGAACATATGCTCTGAAGCAGCATCCATACTATGTTTCTGTATAAATGATGGATACCAAAGCTGCTGGAGAACAGTGGAATTTGGAATTGGGTAACACAGTTTTGCCCACAAGCATGCTATGAAGACAGAGTATGGCAAGTATGAAGGAAGAATGATTATAATTATAAATTTAAGATATAACTTCTATAAAAGTATCACAGGAAAATCATATTTTAAAAAATATATTTTTTATTGATATTTTACAGAGAGAAAGGGAGAGAGCTAGACGTCGATGAGAGAGAAACATCGACCAGCTGCCTCTTGCACACCCCCTACCGGGGATGTGCCTGCAACCAATGTACATGCCCTTGACCGGAATCGAACCCGGGACCTTTCAGTCCGCAGACCGACGCTCTACCACTGAGCCAAACCGGTTTCGGCAAAATCATATTTTAAAAAAAAATGAATAATCATTATAGAGATAGGTACTGAAATAAGAGTAAGTTCTTCAGATTAAATACAAGTATACAGACTAAGGTTGATTACATATATGAATACTGAAGCAATTTATACTTATGTTAATCTGATATCCACTGCTAATATATTTTTTATTTTTCCTCTTTTTTTTCTTTTCTACCATTACATATATATTTTTTTAATCCTCACCTGAGGATATTTTCCCAATGATTTTTGGAGAAAGTGGAAGAGAGAGGGAAAGACAGAGAGAGATATTAATGTGAGAGAAGCACATCGATTGATTGCCTCTTGCATGAGCCCTGACCAGGGTCAGGGAGGAGCCTGCAACGTAGTATATTCCCTTGACTGGAATTGAACCTGAGACTCTTCTGGATGACCTTCCGGATGAAGTTAGGGCTGCGAGGGAAGCCAGTGCCAGCAGCCGGGGGAAGGAAGTCCTACTCTTGCATAAATTCCGTACATCGGGTCTCTAGTATGTTAATAGTTTCTAATAACTAATAATTCTGCACAAATAAAAAATCATGCTCAATGCAGTGCTTTCAAATATAAAATGCTACATATATCCATAAAACCACATATCTTCATAAATGCAATAATTTAATTAACAAATATGTTTTGACTTAACAGTGTTTTCTAATCATAAACTGAGGACATTATGTAGCCTAGACATATGATTCAGTTGTAGCATTAGAGACAGCATTTTGGAGGACCAAGCGTCAGTGTGACAGGCATTAGAAAATCAAGGACCAGAAGTCCCACTGTTGGTGCTGAAGATGTTAAAATGTTT
The DNA here is from genome assembly GCA_963924515.1 of Vespertilio murinus. Classification (NCBI taxonomy): domain Eukaryota; kingdom Metazoa; phylum Chordata; class Mammalia; order Chiroptera; family Vespertilionidae; genus Vespertilio; species Vespertilio murinus. Next base: position 100,517,124 of record OZ004708.1, read on the forward strand.
AGAAACAAGCATAGTTAGTCTCAGATTAAAAAAAAAACATGGAATATGCCATTATGAAGCTAAAGGTCAGTTGAATTGGCCTTCTGAGTAGACTTCTTATTTGAAGTTGGGGCATTGATTGGGGAAAAAAACGACCCTCAGAATCAGAATGAGAACAACTGGGAGAAGGTCTGAGGACTGCCATTAAGCTGAATGCCAGCCTCCAGCAAGTCCCTCTTGTCAGATGAAGTGCTCCCTCTGGTCTTGGGTAATGAGATTCTTCCTTCCTGGACTGGAAAGGAGAGACTCTGCTTCTTTGTATTTTCCAGCTTCTAGAGATTGCACTCATTCCTCGGATCCTGTCTCTCTGTGCTAGCAACCCAAGACCAGCAATGGCAGTTCAGATTCTTCTCCCACCGCACCAGCCTGGCACCATCTCTCCCGCATCTGTTTTCCACCTGTAAAGGACCTTTGTGTTTACCAGTGCTTACCTAGGTAATCCAGGAAACTCTACCCACCTTAGTTCCCTTAATGGAATCACATATTCAATGCCCCCTTGGTCACAGTTTTTTAAAAGAAGATTCAGAAGATGGCAGCATAGGTAAACAACTAAATTGCAGCCTTGTACAATAATTTCAAAAATACAACTAACAGACAAAACGGACATCATCCAGAACCATAGGAAAGTTGACTGACTGGAAATTCTACAACTAGAAGGAAAGAGAAAACCACAAGGAAAATAAGAGGAGCTGCAAAAGTCTGAGGTACAGAGATACAGGCGCGAGAGCATGCATGCGGGGAGGGCTGAGCCAGAGAAGACAGGGTGGCTGAGTGCCTGGCTAGTGTTCCCTAGTGGGAAGGAGATAAAAACTCTGGACTGTGCTGAACCCCAGTTCCGACTGCACTGAACTCAGTCCTGGGCGAGACCCTGGGGACCCAGGCTCATACAGGGAGAATCTGGGCTGTAAGGCAGAAACTCAGGGGAGTGGCAAAAGGCAGAACTCCCGAGGTGTGCATGTAAATGTGCGCAGAGGACAGACTGTTGACTGTGCCGCTGGATTGCCCTAGCAAGGAGACAGAGCTCTGGACTGCACTGAGGCCCAGCTCTGATTGCACTGAACCCCAGTTCCAGGTGAGAATATGGGAATCCAGATTCACTGGGGAAGAGACTAGACTGTCTGGGAGCAGGCGAATATCAAGGGCACCTTTCTCTCAAAGCTGACAGAAAGCCAAGGCTGTAGGCTCCACCCTGAAACTCCGTCCCATCCAAGCTGAGCACAGAGGCTTTTGCAATTTTGCAAGTCTAGTCAAATAAGGCTATCTCCTGTCATAAACACAGCTGATCCTCACAACCAGTTGGTACCAACAACAATCAAGACTTAACTACAACAAGGCTATAGCTATACACACAGTCCACAAAGAGGTGCACCAAGAGTGTCCATCTCAGGCAACTGGGGAGGCCAAGCCACTGGCCCATATAGGACACCTAATACACAAAGCTACCCTACCAACTCAGGGAAGCAGTGAAAATGAGAAGACAAAAAAAAAAAAAAAAAAAGAAAAGATCACAAACAAAAAAAATGGAGGAAAACAAACAATTGGAGATAGAGTTTAAAACCACAGTTATAAGGTTTTTCAATAATTTCCTAGAAAAGGCCAATAAGTTTAGCAAGACCCTCGGGGATATGAAAGAGACCCTCGAAGAAATGGAAAAGGACCAACTAGAAATTAAACATACACTGACTGAAATAAAGAATATTATACAGACACCCAACAGTAAACTAGAGGAATGCAAGAATCAAGTCAAAGATTTGAAATACAAAGAAGCAAAAATCATTCAACTGACAAAACTGGTTTGGCCCAGTGGATAGAGCATTGGTCTCCGGACTGAAGAGTCCAAGGTTCGATTCTGATCAAGGGCATGTACATTGGTTGCGGGCATATCGCCGGTGGGGGGGTGTGCAGAAGGCAGCTGGTTGATGATTCTCTCTCATCAATGTTTCTAGCTTTCTATCCCTCTCCCTTCCTCTCTGTGAAAAATTTGAAGATAGTGTAAGAAGCCTTTGGGACAACTTCAAGCATACCAATATCAGAATTATGGGGGTGCCAGAAGAAGAGATAGAGCAAGATACTAAAACTTATTTGAAGAAAAAATTACTGAAAATTTTCCCCACCTGGTGAAAGAAATAGACTTACAAGTCCAGGAAGCACACAGAACCCCAAACAAAAGGAATCCAAAGAGGACCACACCAAGATACATCATAATTAAAATGCAAAAAGCAAAAGACAAAGAGAGAATATTAAAAGCAGCAAGAGAAAAAGTTACCTACAAGGGAGCACCCATACAATTGTCAGCTGATTTTTCAACAGAAAATCTTCAGACCAGACGGGAGTGGTAAGAAATAGTCAAAGTGATGAATAGCAAGAACCTACAACCAAAAGTACTCTACCCAGCCAAGCTGACATTCAGAATTGAAGGTCAGCTAAAGAGCTTCACAGATCAGAAAAAGCTAAAGGAGTTCATCGCCACCAAACCAGTATTATATGAAATGCTGAAAGATATTCTTTAAGAAGAGGAAGAAGAAGAAAAAGGTAAAGATAAAAATTATGAACAACAAATACATATCTATCAACAAGTGAATCTAAAAATCAAGTGCATAAAAAATCTTATGAATAGAATAATCTGGTGAATATAATAGAATCAGAGGCATAGAAAGAGAGTGGACTGACAAATCTCAGGGGAAAGGGGCGTAGGGGGTGCAGGAAGAGACCGGATAAAAATTGTACACCTATGGATGAGGACAGCCTGGAGGGAGGTAAGGGAAGAGGGTGGGATGGGAACCAGGTGGAGGGGAGCTATGGGAAGAAAAAAGAGGAACAACTATAATAATCTGAACAATAAAGATTTAGAAGAAGAAGAAGAAGAAGAAGAAGAAGAAGAAGAAGAAGAAGAAGAAGAAGAAGAAGAAGAAAAGAAGAAGAAGAAGAAGAAGAAGAAGAAAAAGAAGAAGAAGAAGAAGAAGAAGAAAAGGAAGAAGAAAAGGAAGAAGAAAATAAAGAGGATTCAAATGCATATCTTTTGGGGGCTTTTATTCTGCCTACCACACATGTATTCTATTTTATTTAAAAAGCATGAAAATACCTAAAGATTTAAGAGTATAAGAATATTAAAGTGGATATGTTAATGTAACCTTATTATCTCTCTGACAATATCCCATAAAATGACAAAGAAAACCTTCTTTCCTCAAGGCCAGAGAGAATACACCAGTGAGTACCATGATGTTTCTGAAATGCTATTTCACTTGCTGTTTGTTTTTTTTGTAAATGTGCTAGTCCTTCTGTGATTTGTAAGGCCTTAGTACATGACAATGACTGCTCTGCAATTTAATTCAGTAATTGTAATTGACCTCAACAGTTGGTATCAGGAATTGTTGAAAGCAACACACTCCCCAAAGTGTGAGAATATGGACTTAGTTATAGCACCTGGTTTATATAGCTTAGAGGCAGAAAGGGTGCCATCAGGGTTAATATATGAACACGAATGGCCCACAATATGCGTGGCAAAAGTCAGTCCTGTGGTCACTGGCATGGAAGAGGCCAGCCTAAATGACTGCTCAAACAGCCCATTGCAAAGACAATGAGGAATGTAGCCATAACTGGTTTGGCTCAGTGGCTAGAGCCCCGGCCTGCGGACTCAAAGGTCCTAGGTTTGATTCCGGACAACGGCATATACCTTGGCTGTGGGCACATCCCCAGTGGTGGGTGTGCAGGAGGCAGCTGATAGATGCTTCTCTCTCATTGATGTTTCTAACTCTCTATCCCTCTCCCTTCCTCTCTGTAAAAAAAATCAATTTTATATATATAAATTTAATGTGGAACATAGACTCTGACCTGTGATCCAATTGTTCCTGGAATACATAAGCAGAGAATATGATACATTCATTCCTTTGAAGTGTGATTCAATAAATAAGGCATAGTTCTAATAAATAGACATTGATTTTTTTAAATGTTCTTTCCACAACCAGAATCTAAAGTTATAGTATTTTTTAATTTTAAGATGATTTTTCCATATGAAGAAACCAAACTTAAAGAATATAGCCGAACCAGTTTGGCTCAGTGGATAGAGCATCAGCCTGTGGACTGAAAGGTCCCGGATTCGATTCCAGTCAGGGGCATGTACATTGGTTACGGGCACATGCCCGGTAGGGGGTGTGCAGGAGGCAGCTGGTCGATGTTTCTCTCTCATTGATGTTTCTAGCTCTCTATCTCTCTCCCTTCCTCTCTGTAAAATATCAATAAAATGTATTTTTAAAAAAAGAATATAAGTAACTTGCCTCAAAGTTGATATATATGACAGAGACCTTTGGTAAAATCCGCCGCACAGAAATAACAGACACGAGCTTTAAAGATGTGGTGGAGTCGGTGGATCTGGCTCTCAGCTCCTCCCAGCACCAAATTGGAAAAACAACTAAATTGGGGAACAATCACCCTGAATTATTAACTAAAGACTATCTGAAGAGGAAACTTACTTATTATTTATTTTTAAAAATATATTTTTATTGATTTCAGAGAGGAAGGGAGAAGAAGAGATAGAAACATCAATGATGAGAGAAAGTCATTGATTGGCTGCCTCCTGTACGCGCCACACAGGGGATTGAGCCTGTAATCCAGACATGTGCCCTGACCCGGAATCGAACCATGACTTCCTGGTTCTTAGGTTGACGCTCACCACTAGCTGCGCTGAGGAGACTTTTAAACAAGGACTGGCGGAAGAGACCCCTCGAGGACGGTAGGAAGGCTGGAGATGTGACAGGGGCTGGCCCTGCTCCCACAGGCAGTGGCTGAGGTTATGGAGGGATATCTCAGCAGCAAGAGGTTCCCCTGAGAGGCATGAAGGCTAACCACCAAGCCAGGCTACCCAGCCCAGAGCGCCAGAGCTGAGAACTGGTGCACATATAGCATCCAGCTGTAAAAGGTGGCAGGGTTTCTGTATGCCAAGGAGAGGTGCAGCCCATTTGAGACAAGGGCACCCTCTTAAAGGGCCAACTCACAAAATTTTGTTTGCAGCCACTCACCCTGAGCCCAGGTGACTCGTGTCTGTCACCTGAGGAGAATCCGGGGCTGTGGCTTTGGGGAACATGTGGAGGAACAGCCACCAGGATCCCTGCACTGAGTCATCCTCCAATACCGCGGCAGCCATCTTTCTGGGGCAGAGAGGTCCTATCTGAGCAGTATCAGCCTGGGGAAAGCAATTAACCCACCCTCTGGAATCCTGCTCCCCACAGAGCAAATATTAAACCTGATGGGGAGTCAGTGGCACCAGCTGGGACATAGCAGTCTGGGCAGACTCGGGATGTATCAGTGACTAGCTGTGGGACTAGGTCATGCCCTCCAATTTCCCATGAACCTGGCTGGTGCTTTCCTTTCATAGGAGACCTAATGGAAACACCCTCCCAACTTCTGGGCTCCAGAGTCCCCACCCACCTGACTACTAGAGCCCTGCTCTGCCAAGGTCAGGGAGAAATCCGAGACAGACTCAGATGTGTTTTTACGGAAGGGGATAAACAATAACATTCCTCCATCCCTCCATCCCATTTCTCCATGTTCTATCATCAATAGCTCTCAACATTAAAGGCAAGTTCTAGTTTGTACATACATTTTCATTTTTTACTGTACATTTTATTTCCTTTTTGTAAAATTTCCATTTTATGTTTTTTTAAGTGTTTATAAATTAAACAGTACATTAGACATGCACTGTATACAAGATAGGTTAAAACAGGGAGCCATTGGGGGGTCTGGAGTGGGTTAATTCAAAATTACATTATTTCTAATGGGGGAAAAATGATCCAGTTTTCAAACAAATCACTTCTTAAACAGCTGTCTGGAATAAGTTAAGTTCAAGAACAGAGGCTCGCCAAAACCGGTTTGGCTCAGTGGATAGAGCATTGGCCTGTGGACTGAAAGGTCCCAGGTTCGATTCCGGTCAAGGGCATGTACCTTGGTTGCGGGCACATCCCCAGTGGGGGGTGTGCAAGAGGCAGCTGATTGATGACTCTCTCTCATCAATGTTTCTAACTCTCTATCTCTCTCCCTTCCTTGCTGTAAAAAATCAATAAAATATATATATATTTTTAAAAAAGAACAGAGGCTCTACTGTAGAGCAATCAACTGAATAACCAACCAAAGACTAGCTGAACAGAAGTCTTACAACCAAGGATCTTCATAGGAAGCCACGTCATGAGTGGTAAGAAGGGTGGAGGTGTGAAAGGGCTGGCCTTGCTCCCATGGGTGGTGGCTGAGATCCCAGGGAGATATCTCAGCTGCAAAGGTTCCCCTGGTAGTTTTTAAACAGGTTGCTCAGGGCCTGTCACAGGGAGTGCCAGACGTTGACCAGCACCAGAATCCCTCCCAAAAGAGCCCAGAACCAGTGCTAAGGAGCTTAGTAAAAATTTTGACAACATGATGAGGACATAAAAGGACTCCAAAAAGAACCAGTCAGAAATGAAGAACACAGTATCTGAAATAAAGAATACACACAAAGGAATAAACAGAGGGTGGATGAAGCCAAAGACTGAATCAGCAATTTGGAAGACAGGGTAGCAGAAAAGACCCAATTAGAGTAGCAAAAATTTAATTTAAAGAAATAAGGATGGTATAAGGGACCCTTGGGACAACATCAAGCATAACACCATCCAAACCATATGGGTACCGTAAGGAGAAGAGAATGCAGACTGGTGGAAATGCGGACTTGTAACTGGACAACCAACGAGTCCAGACTGCCTGTCACTACTTCAGCCGATTCAGCAGAGACAGGGTTGAATCATATATGAGCTTTTATTCCAGTATTGCCGGCAGTATGGGAGAACAACAGGTCATCCACAAAAATATGCTCTGCCTCTCCCCATAAGCCAGCTGCTGATATTGGGTAGAAGGACAAAGATTACGTGGGAAAGTAAGAATTACAGGCAGGGAAAGTAGGCATGGAATTATCATCATGTGGGAGGAGGGTTGCAGGAGGATAGACACCTCTGTGCACCCCAGGGCCAGATTACAGGCAATAGGGGCTGGGATTGTAAAGAGCAGGTGCCTCCTGAACTAGATTGTTTCAGCCATGAGGTTGTAACTCTTTCCATAATGATAGGCAGTTCTCAGAAGGAGGATGTTAGTTAGCTGCCATGTCCCAGGGCGTACAACTCTCAGCCAGGTTAGAATGTGCTTTTTCTAATCAGAACAGAACCATCATGGGTCATAGAGCATGGGTCATCGCTGGTCCCCAATATTCTATTTCTTCCCCTAACAGACTGGTGCAGCCACTGTGGAAAGCAGTATAGAGTTTTCTCATAAAATTAAACATGAAACTGTCATGACCCAGTGATCCCACTGATGTGAAAGAATATATACACCTATATGTTCCTTAAAACGTTATTTTTGATGGCCAAAATTTGGAAGCAGCCCAGGTGCCCATCTACACTAGTAAAAGAGAAAGATGTAAATTGACCGTACCATCACGATGCCCACCAGGCAATCTGGAGTGAATATACAAATTAACCCAACAAAGATGGTGGGTTAATTTGCGTACACAGGTGTCGAGCAGCTGGTGGCAGGCGTTCCACAATGCCCCAGCTGCTCTGGGCCTCTGGGCAGCATGGGAAGGCAAAAAGGTGGCACCAGGCCAGAGCAAAGACAGTGCCAGCAGCCAGGGGAAGGAAGGCCCATTCTTGCACGAATCTTCATGCATCGGGCCTTTAGTCAGTAGATAAATGGATAAAAAAAGCTGTGGTACAGTCTAGCCTATTTGGCTCAGTGGATAGAGCATTGGCTTGTGGACTGAAAGTTCCTGGTTCAATTCCGATCAAAGGCACATGCCTGGATTGTGGGCTCAGTCCCCAGTAGGCGGCATGCAGGAAGCAGCTGATCAAATGATTCTCTTTCATCATTGATGTTTCTCTCTTTCTCCCTTGCCTTACTTCTCTAAAATCAATAAAAATCCTATCCTATGTAATAAAAGGTTATATGCAAATCAACAAAATGGCAGAAAGACTGGTTGCTATGACATGCACTGACCACCAGGGGCCAGATGCTCAATGCGGGAGCTGCCCCCTGGTGGTCAGTGCACTCCTACAGGGAGAGTGCAGCTCAGCCAGAAGCCCCCTGAAGGCTGATGAGCACAGAGGAGGTGGGAGTGGGGGTGGCAGAAGCCTCTCCTGCCTCCGCAGCAGCCCTAAGGATGTCTGGCTGCAGTTTAGGCCCGCTCCCTAAGCTGTCAATCGGACATTCCTGGAGGGCTCCCAGACTGGGAAAGAGCACAGGCTAGGCTGAGGGACTCCCCCCTCCCTCTGCTCTCAGAGTGCACAAATGTCATGCACCGGGCCTCTAATATATATATATTTAGCATAATACACTCCAGTTTTATCCATGCTTTTGCAAATGTAAGATCTCCTTTTTTACAGTGGAGTAGTATTCCATTATACTACAGCTGTGGTACATTCACATAATGGAATACTACTCCACTGTAAAAAAGGAGATCTTACATTTGCAAAAGCATGGATAAAACTGGAGTGTATTATGCTAAGTGAAATAAGCCAATCAGAGAAAGACAAATACAATATGGTTTCACTTTTTTTAATATATATATACACCCAGAGCAGCAGAGATGGGAAGGACCCGCATGGCACTGGGCACAGGGACCCAGGGCTGGGGGTTTAGGGGATGCTCTGTCTGCCTGGGAGCCTTGGTCTGCACCTTCCCAGGGGGGAAGCTCTCGTGTCAGCGGCCCAGCCTGAGAACTTGGCTCCAGGCTCTGATGCTGGAAGGGCTTCGCTGCCATGATTCCGCCTGGAGGAGGAGTCTGAGGGCTGCACCCAGCAGCAGCTTTGAGCGATCCTCTTCTTTCTTGAAAGGCATGTGCAGAGCCCATCAGTGACCAATCTGTGTGGCTGGGGGAAAGGGCAAAGTGTCTCCTGTTGCAAACCCCACTGTGACGCTTCAGGACCTGACGTCCTGCGGGGCTGGCGGCAGGGGGAGCGGATTTGGGGCCTGCACTGCGGACTTCTGCACCCGAGCAGAGCCTGGAATTTTGCCTGAGACCAGCTGGGTGGAGAGATGGGTGTCCGATTGGGGGCTGGTGGTGTGGGGGCCCTTGTGCCACACAGAGCCTGGGCATATGGACTGCATCCCCTGTGGAGGCTCCTGTTGGGGACACAGACGGTGAGTGCTAAGCTCTGCGACTGCATTGTGGGGAGGCTGACTCAAGCTCCTGTTGTGAGAATAAACAACCCATCTTCTCTGTCAAAGAGCAGCCGTGTTGGCCACATGACTTGCAGCTCCCCTGGAGGCCGCCATCTTGAAACAGCAAAGGCCAACGCTTCCCTTTGAATTAACCATCGTGAAAGACTGTGCACCTGAGCTCCAATCGAGAGTGAGAGACAGGTCACGTGCGCCAGGATGAAAAAGCCGAGCAGACTGCCTGCTGGGTGTGCGTGTGCTTCCAGACCATGTGTGCACAGCCTTCTGCACAGGAGGAAAGACATTTGCCTGCTGCCTGGCTCCCGAGGGTTCTACCAGGACCCCTGAATTCGGGAGCTCGCCTTATTTCTTACATTGTGAGTTCTGCCGGCATCCCTGGGAAAGAGAGGTAGACCATGCACGCCCCACCCCTCAAGGCTGCAGGCATCCCCCACTCCCAAGAGACTGTTTTGCTTCAGTTCTATGAAGTCCAGGATAGCCCTACTGGGTGCAGTTCCGTGGGGGACAGGAAAGCAGCTCAGAGTGGGACAGTTAACGTGTGAGACCCACAGAGGCTATTGTCTGGGACCAGGAGGAAGTGCTGAGCCCCCTCGTGTAGGCTGGGCCAGCAATATCCTCAACCTGGGAGTCTTGATGTATCCCCCTGAGCGCAGGGCAGCTGAACCTGCTCCATAAGAGGAGACTGCAGGCTGTACTCAACCTGAACCTGCAGCAACCCTCCGGGAACCAGAGTTGGAGCCTCTGTTAGGGGCTGAGGAGTTCGGCTTTGAAGCAGAGACTAACTTCCCCCTATTGAGTACCTAGCTGCCTCCTCTCCAAGCAGGGGGCCCACTTGCCCACGTTACCCTCGCTGGGGCTTATCCTACAGACTCTCTTTGAAGACTCTGTGGGAAGACCAGGCAACCTCAGGAGGAGGAGAAGGAGGTAGCAGGTGGAGACAGACTTTAGAGAGCCCTGGTCTGAACACAGATCTCAAAGCTAAAAGAAGCTGACCCATTTACACAGATTGGTCCTTCCCATGCACACACAGGTCTGGTAGATGCAGAGACTAATAGTGAACAGAGTGGTAACTACACAAAGGCAGACCAAAGCCTGTTACATACAACATCTGCATCTGAAACCCACCCAAAAGGACCCCAGACCAACACAGCAAGTGGTGGGCCTCAGACAACACCGGAGCTCAACCCAACTAGATACACAAATAGCACACCCAAAAGTGGATCCCAGTAGGCGCCAGACCCTGCTGGGATCACCCCTGTTTTGGGGGGGAGCCCCTGCACAGCGTCTCATGCATGGTGATAAAACTTTACCTCTATAGATACCCAGCCGGAAGAGTTACTGATTGTGCCACTGAGCCCATCAAGACACCTGGAGACTACCTGTATAGCAGGTTTGCACACCATTTACTATTGCAACAAAAAATAAGGTACTTAGGAATAAATTTAACCAAAGAGGTAAAAGACCTATACTCAGGAAACAATAGGACATTGAAGAAAGAAATTCAGAAATATACAAATAAATAGAAGCATATACTATGTTCATAGACAGAAAGAATTAAGATCATTAGATGTCCATACTACCCAAAGCAATCTATAGATTCAATGCAATCCCTATTAAAATACCAACAGCATATTTCACAGATCTAGAACCAATTCCAACATTTTATATGGAACCAAAAGGACCCCAAAAAGCCTCAGCAATCTTGAAAAAGAACAGAGTTGGAAGGATCACAATATCGGATATCAAACTATACTACAAAGCCATTGTAATCAAAACAGCATGGTACTGGCATATGAACAGGCATATAGATCAATGGAACAGAGACCCCACAAATTAACCCACATTTATACGGTCAATAAATATTTGACAAAGGAGATAAGAGCATAGAATGGAGTAAAGACAGTCTTTTCAATAAATGATATTGGAAAAATTGGACAGATGCAGAAAAATGAAATGTGGTGGAAAGATACTGACTTTGGTTGGTGACACACAATATAATATATACATACTATATTACAGAATTGTACACTTGAAACCTATATAATTTTATTAACCACTCTAATGAATTCATTAAACATTTTTTAAAATAAAAAAAATAAAAGTAGTGGGAAAAGGCATATTTAAATAATCTGAAGACAGAATTAAAGAAAGAACACAGGAATGGGAAATAGAGTGGATAAGCAAAAAATGAATTATAGGCTTGAATAATCTCAAAATCAATATGCTGAGTGAAAGAAGTCAGTCACAAAATAGTGCCTATTGGATGATTCCATTTATATGAAATTCTAGAAAATGACACCTAATATATAATGACAAAAAATAGATCAGTGGTTGTCAGGGACTGGGGGGGGGGCGGTGATGGACAACAGAATGGCATGGGGAAACATTGGGGGCGATGAAATGATCTGTGTTGGTTGTTGTCGTGGTGATTCCATTTGCCAAAACACATTCTAAATGGATGCAGTTTTTTGTACATTATTTTTATCTCACTAATGTTGTTTTTAAAACAGAAAAGATGGTGTTGGGAAACTTGGACAGATACATGAAAAACTTAAATTAGACCACCTTCTTGCACCAATGCTAGAATAAAGTCAAAATGGAGTAAAGACTTAACGAAACCATAAAGCTGCTAGAAGAAAACATGGACAGTAAACCCTGTGACATCACTCTAAGTAATATTTATTTGGATATGTCTTCCCCAGTTAAGGAAAACAAAAGATAGATAAACCAACTGAATTCCAGCAAACTAAAAAGTTTCTGTGCAGGAAAGGAAATAATCAACAATACGAAAAGGCCACCTACTCAATGGGAGAAGATATTCACCAATGGGACATCCAATGAGGGGTTAACATCCAAAATATATAAGGAAGGTGTTCAATTTAACACCAAAAAAAAAAAATCCCAATAGAAAGTGGGCAGAGGATATGAATAGACATTTCTCCAAAGAGGACATCAGATGACCAATAGGCATGTGAAATAATGTTCAAACTGCTAATCATCAGAGAAATGCAAATTAAAACCTCACACCTTTCAGAAAGGATAACATCAATAAACTAACAAATGAGAGTTGGTGAAAATGTGGAGACAATTAAATCCCCGTGCACTGCAGGTGGGATTGTAAGTTGGTGCAGCCCCTATACAAAATAGTGTGATGATTCCAAAAAATAAAAGTACAAACTAGAACAACACATGACCCAGCAATCTCACTTCTGGATATTTATCCAAAGAAATCCAAAACATTAGTTCGAAAAGATATATACACCCCAATGTTTATGCAGCACTCTTTACAATAGCCAAGACGTGACAGATCTCAGAGGGAAGGCTTGTGGGGCGATCGGAAGAGATTACACAAAGAATTTATATGCATTTATGCATAGCCTAAGGACATAGACAGTAGTGTGGTGAAGGCCAGAGGTTAGGTGAGTGAGGAAGTGAGGGGGAGGGGGAATAGGGGACATTTATAATAATGTCAACAATAAAAATAAATTTTAAAATAAGATAAGAAAGCATCTTAAGTCTCCACTGATAGACAATTGGATAAAGAAGTTGTAGCCTGGCCCTGGCTGGTGTGGCTCAGTGGATAGAGCGTCAGCCTGTGGACTGAAGGGTCCCGGGTTCGATTCCCGGTCAAGGGCATGTACCTTAGTTGCGGGCACATCCCCAGTGGGGGGCGTGCAGGAGGCAGCTGATGGATGTTTCTCTCTCATCGATGTTGCTAACTCTCTATTCCTCTTCCTTTCTTTCTGTAAAAGATCAATAAAATGCTTTTAAAAAAAAGAAAAAAAGGAGTTGTAGCCTGGTTTGGCTCAGTGGATGAAGCATTGGCCTGAGGACTAAAGGGTCCTGGGTTCAATTCCAGCCAAGGGCACATGCCTGGGTTGCAGGCTCAATCCCCCCCCCAGTAGGGGGCGAACAGGAGGCAACCAATCAATGATTCTCTGTCATCACTGATGTTTCTATCTCTCTATTGCTCTTCCTTCCTTTCTGAAAAAAATAAATAAATAAATAAAGAAGTTGTACATTTATGCAGTGGAATATTACTCTACCATAAAAAAGAATAAAATCTTACCATTTGTGACACTATGGGTGGACTTATAGGGTATTATGCTAAGTGAAGCAAGTCAGACAGATAAAGAAAAATACCATATGGTTTCACTTATATGTTCAGAATCTAAAAAACGAAATATATGAAATAAAACAAAGAATCTCATAAATACAGAGAACAATTTGATGTTTGCCAGGTGGTAGGGATTCTAGGAGGTTAGGGGCTGTTGAAGGGATTAAGAAGTACAAATTGCCTGTTACAAAAACAGTCAAAGGAATGCAAAGTACAGCATGGGAAAATTAGTCAATAATCCTATTTAATAAAAGGCTAGTATGCAAATCAACCGAATGGCAGAACTACCGGTCGCTATGATGCTCACAGACCACCAGGGGGCAGATGCTCAATGAAGAAGTTTCCCCCTGGTGGTCAATGCACTCCCACAGGGGGAGCACCGCTCAGCCAGAAGCCAGGCTCATGGCTGGTGAGTGCAGCAGCGGTGGCGAGAGCCTCTCCTGCCTCCACAGCAGGGCTAAGGACAACTATATACAAGCCACCAGTCAGATATCCCCCGAGGGCTCCCAGACTGCAAGAGGGTTCAGGCTGGGCTGAGGGACCCCCTATCTGCCCCCAAGTACATGAATTTTGTGCACTGGGCCTCTAGTATTATAGTAACTATATATGGTGTCAAGTGGATACTATACTTATGGGGTGATCATTTGTAAGGTATATGAATGTCTAATCATTACATTGTACACCTGAAACTAATATAGTACTACCAGTATATGTCAACTGTAATTAAAATTTTAAAAATTATAATAAAACTAGAGGCCAGGTGCATGAAAATCCATGCACTGGAGGGGATGGGGATCCCTCAGCCTGACCTGCCCTCTCTCACAGTCTGGGAACCTTCAGGGGTGGGAGGCAACCTGGCTATCAGGGGAAGGAGACGCCCCCATCACACCACTGCTGCTGCCACTGTTGGCAGCACAAGCCTCAGCCGGCCCTGGTTACCTGAGCCTCGGGCAACCCTAGGCAGCTGGGAAGCCACCATCGGCAGTTTGCCTATACCTCGAGCTGGCCCTGGGCAGCTGGAAAGCTGCCATTCGAGGCTTGCCTGCACCTGAGGTGAGGCTTCGACTGGGCAGCTGACATCAGAGGCTTGTCTGCACCTCAGGCCGGCTCTGGGCAGCTTGGGGGCTGAAGGGTTGGGGGACTCCGGAGGCAGGCATGTGGAGTGGCTGGATCTGCCTGGGAGCAGACCTAGCCATGCCAGGTGCCTGCCACCCCAGTGGGGCTGAGGGGATTGGGCGCCACCATCTTGTGGCTGTGGTCACTGCCATCTTTGAGGGAGGGGTAGTCAATTAGCATATTCTCTCTTTATTGGTTGTGGGCACTGCCATCTTTGTGAGGGTGTGGCATATTCCCTCTTTATTAGATAGGACTAGAGGCCCGGTGCACAAAATTCATACACTTGGGGGGGGGATCCCTCAACTTGACCGCACCCTCTCACAGTCTGGGAGCCCTGGGGGATATCTGACTGATGGCTTAGGCCCACTAAGCCCACTAAGCCATCAGTCAGACATCCTTAGCATTGCCATGGAGGTGGGAGAGACCCCCACCACTGCCACTGTGCTTGCCAGCTGTGAGCCCAGCTTCTGGCTGAGTGGTGCTCCCCCTGTGGGAGCACACTGACCACCAGGGGACATCTTCTGACTTAAGTGTCTGCCCCCTGGTGGCCAGTGAGCATCATAGTGACCAGTCATTCCACCATTCGGTCATTTGCATATTAGTCTTTTATTATATAGGATACATATAAGCATATTATGACTAATTTTAAGCTTAGGACTTTGACATTTTAATGAAAAAGGGCAAATTTGATAAGAACAATGTATATTATAAAGTTTACAAAATTAAACAGAAAATGTGAATACTCTATAACTTCCACCAACTATTAGGAGACATAAGGTCAACCATACACAAACTTTTCAAGAGAGTAAAACAAGTTCCAAGGCTGGACCACTGAGGAGCACCAGCGTTTAAATGTGCCCAGGAAAGGGTAATGTTAGGTGATGGAGATGTGGCTGTGAGTGAGGACACAAACAGTAGCGTGTGGTGTCAAACAGAGGAAGGAACAATTTCAGGAAAGAGATAAAGTGGAGGAAGGAGCGATTTCAGGAAAGAGATAAAGTGGAGGAAAAAGAAAGGAGTTGTTGGGCAGCATTTGTAAGTGCTGGAGATAAAGCAATTGAGATTAAGATTGAACATTGCATTTTAATGTCTGCAGTAGTTATCTTTGAGGCGAGGCATTTGGCTTTTTTTTTTTTTAACATGACCAATGCTAATACAACTAAATACATTCAAATAATTGTTTCATCAGGAAGGACTTATGATTTCTCTCATATGTAGGATATAAAACAAAAAGCAACACATGAACAAACATCTCACAGACAAAGATAAACATGATGGTGGTTGCCAAAGGAGAAGGAGGTGGAAGGAGGATGAAGCAGGTATAGGGGGTCAAATACACAGTGATGAAGGAAAACTAGATTTTGAGTGGTGAGCACACAATGCAATATACAGCTGAACTGTAAACTTGAAACATATAATGTTATTAACAAGTTACCTCAATAAATTTAATTATAAAAGCTCTCATATGACAATTTTATGTGCATTACACTATGATTTTTTAAAGTATGTTATTCTATGTATTGTAATTATGATATTGGAAGAATATTTATTTCATTGCCCTCGCCAGTTTGGCTCAGTGGATAGAGCTTTGGCCTGTGGACCAGAGGGTCTCAGGTTTGATTCCGGTCAAGGGCATGTACTTCAGTCGCAGGTTCCTCCGTGGCCCAGGCCCTGGTCGGAGCACGTGCAGGAAGCAACCATTGATGTGCTGCTCTCATATCAATATTTCTCTCTGTCTTCCCCTCTCTTTTACTCTCTCTAAAAAATCAATGGGAAAATATCATCGGGTGAGGAATATATATACATATATCACCAAGTACACTCAGTGGAGCTGAAAGATTGGAAAGTGAAAATTTCCAAATGACATGGATAGGCAATTCTTTGAAGAAGTTTGACTGTAAGAGGAGAAGACAGTTGAAGCAACAGTAATGAGAAAAGTTAGTTTCCTTCAGATATACCTGTCCCAAGGGACGAAACATTGTTATTTATAGTTGTCCATTTTAAAGTAATCAGATGAATACTACATATAGGTACTAAATCAGAGTAAACGCATGAGCAAAAAATATGCACTTAACACCAACCAATATTCCAAATAACTCTATCTTAAAAATAACAATATAGAAATTAAAATCCATAGGGTTTTAATAATTGCTTCCTACAGAAGTGTATGAAGTGTTGCTTGAAAGAAATGATGTATAGATACGACTATAATACAAAGAAAAATAAAATCAGGTTTGTGAGACAAAAAATGAAGAGCTAAGACA
Organism: Vespertilio murinus; assembly: GCA_963924515.1. NCBI lineage: Eukaryota > Metazoa > Chordata > Mammalia > Chiroptera > Vespertilionidae > Vespertilio > Vespertilio murinus. The sequence continues at coordinate 100,533,846 of OZ004708.1, forward strand.
TTTCTGTGAAGACTCCAACCCACATTTCCTCCAATCCTGATGGAGTATCAGAATCTCAGCTAATTTGGATGTTTAATTTACAGCTTCCCTAGTAAAACAAATATTGTGAAGCAATGACTTACTTTCCTGCTCTTGACCTTGATTTTCTTTCTCAAATGCAGTCATTTCCTGCCTACAAGAGAAAGAGAGAATGTGAGACACTGCAGTTTTACAAAGCTGAAATTGTACTTGAAAGAAATCTTTCTTTGCTCTTAACCTAAGGCCATTGCTAGATTGACAATTTAAAAGTTAAATAAAATTGAAAGCCTGCTTACCCTATTTCTTAAAAATATGTTTGTTGAGTTTTAAATAGAGAGAAAGGGAGAGGGAGAGAGAGATGGAAACATCAATGAGAGAGCAACATGGATTGGCTGCCTCCTGCATGCCCCCTATGGGGGAAGAACCCACAGGCCAGGCATGAGCCCTGATCTGAAATGGACTGGCGACCTCTTGGTGCATGGGAGGATACGCAACCAACTGAGCCACACCGGCTAGGCATACTTACCCTGTTTTGTTTTTTCTTTCTGAAAAAAAACATGAAATATAGCTGATAACACTGTATTGTATAATATAAATTAGCTGAGAGTAGAATTCCAATGCTCTCACCAAAACAAACAAAAAACAAAAAATGGTAAATATGTGAGGTGGTGAATGTGTTAATTAACTCAATGGAGGGGATCTTTTACAATGTATACATACATCAAATCACAATGTACACTTTAAATATATTTTTATTTTTTTGGTGGGGTAAGTACTTGTAGTTCTTTTCTTGTTATTTGGTGTGTCACAGTGACATCTATATCTATGTCTATGTCTATGTCTATGTCTATGTCTATGTCTATGTCTATGTCTATGTCTATGTCTATGTCTATGTCTATATCTATACACATTTTAGGGCCCAGTGCACAAATTCATGTGTCTTGAAAGGAACTTTGGGCCACAGAGTTGCAGTGAGCACAGGGGCGGGTCTCCGCCCATCCTCCGAGGCCTTGCCCAGCCCCTCCTGCCATGGCCCCCAGTCCCCTGTCTACCAGCAGCCCTGCTCCTGCCTCAGCTCCCATACACTGATGGCATAGAGCAATTGAGGCAGGCGCCAGCAATGGGTGCAAGTGGCAGCTGCTGCCCTGATCACCCCTCAGAAGCAGGGGGAAGTGGAAAAGCCCTCAGGGGTGATGGGGCTGGCAGCGAGTATGAGCAGCAGCTCCAGCACTGGCAGCAGGTGCAAGCAGATCTGCACCAGCAGCAGGTGTACATGGGAGCCAAGAATTTTCAGTAACCACCAAATGCTCTCCCTAATGACAGTGACTGGTGCGCTCAATCACCTGCTCCATCATCCCACCTCAGCCGACACCTACCATATTCTGTGTGCGACCCCTGGTGGCCAGGGCATGTCATAGCAACAGTTGTTCGGTTGTTTCGCCATTTGGTCTATTTGCATATTAGCCTTTTATTATATAGGATTTTTTTAATTAAAAATTTTAATGTTGAGATTGCAGAATGGTTGTGGAGTAAATAGAAACCACACTGACATGTTCCAGGACCAAACTGAAATTACAACTAAATACGGAAAAGCCATCCTGAATGACCAACTGAAGACTAGCTGGGGAGAACCCTGATAACCAAGAACAAAAAGCATAGACTGAATACAGACTGGTAGGAAGTGTGGAGGTATGAAAGGACCATCTGAGCTCCCATAGACAGCAGCTGAAGTTCCAGAGGGATATCTCAGCTATGGGGGGTTACCATCGAGACTCTGGGATCTAAACCCAATGCTGGGCTCCCCAAACAGAGTACCAGAACTGAGAAAGGTGCCCACATAACATCGGGCTGTGAAAAGCAGCAGAGTGCTATCTGCCAGGGAGAGATGGCTGGAAATGTAGGCACCCTCTTACAGGGCCAATCACAAAGTTTTGTGTGCAGCCACGAGCCTTGGGCTCCAGCAGAGGGAAGACTGAGTGGACTGGAGCTGTGTGAGCAGAAGTCAGAGTTGGGGGCTCAGGACTTAAGAGCTTAGAGGGCAGACACCCTTGTTCCCTGTGCTGAGTCATTCCCAGGTACTGCAGAGGACTTCTTCCTACAGCAGATCTTCATCATCAAGGCCAGTGGTTGGCAAACTATGGCTTGAGAGCTGCATGCGGCTCTGTTGACTAATGAGTTTGCCAACCACTGGAATAGGGGCTTAATCACAAGGAACATCAGCCTGTAGTTATTGGAATCAGGAGTCTAGGTCAGTGGTTGGCAAACTCATTAGTCAACAGAGTGGCAAACCATGGCTCGGGAGCAGCATGTGGCTCGTGAACTGCAGTTTTCAGACCACTGACCTAGGCAGCTTTTGCCTGGGCAGAGAATTGCCTTGCTCTGTTGGGAAACCTCTCACTGAACCTGTAATCCATAGCCTAAGGCTAATCAAGACTGAATAACAGAGACCGAAACAAGATGGCGGCCTAGGTAGTCTCCTAAGCTGCCACCTGATCAACAATTTGGAAAAAAAAAAAACAGCTAAAATCGAAAGGGATCACACCAGACCCACAGGAAAGCTGGCGGAAGGGGAAGGCTACAACTAGACACAAAGCAAGGTGCCGCTACTGCCCTGTGGAGTTTAAAACTATGGTGGAACCAGACCCGCCAGAGCCGCCACTGCTACGAGTGAGAGAAGCCAGAGCTCGCTCCGCCCCGGGGCCAGGGAGTGGGCCTTCCCGGCCAGCCCACCGTGGGAGCGAGGGAGACGATGCCGGGCCTTGGCCGTGCCTTCAGCTCCTGCCCGGAACGAGACACCTTTGAGCGCGGTCTCTCCACCCACAGCCATCTCAGCCTGCCTGCAGCTGTCCCAGCCCACTCGCCATGCTGGTGAGGAGATGGTGCAGTGCCTTCTGTTCTCAGCCCCGGCGAGCCCTTTGCCCGTCAGGCATGCCTCCACAGGGCCGAGCCGGAGCCTCTGCCGGGACCCCAAGGAGGGGCGCTGCGACCACCATGTGGATCTTAAAAATACAGTGGAAATTGAACCACAAAAGCCACCACTGCCACCGCCGCTGCCTCGAGTGAGGGAAGCCCACCGAGGACAGAACTCACTCAGCCCCAGGCCCAGGGAGTGGGCGGCTTCGGAGCTTGGCCTCCACGTCCGTAGCCATTCCGCTCCCGCCCGGAATGAGACTCCTTGGAGCTCGGTCTCCCCGCCCACAGCCATCCCAACCCACCCGCCGAACTAGCAAGGAGCTGGCGTGGCACCTCCTGTTTGCGACCCCAGTGCTGCAGGGGGCCATGTGTCCCAGGGGGCCATGTGCCCCAGATGAGCCCTGTGCCCCGGGTGAGCCCTGTGCCCCAGGGGAGCCAGGTGTCATGGGAGAGCCGTGTGCCCCAGGGGGCCGTGTTCCCCGGGTGAGCCATGTGCCCCAGGGGGGCCGTGTGCCCCAGGGGGAGACATGTGCCCCAGGAGAGCCGTTTGCCCCGGGGAAGCAGTGGGATGGGGGGGGCGGTATGAACCAGAGGAGGAGCAGATTCTATTCGTGTGGTCCTGAGATAGTCAGCATAAAACAAGCAGACTGTCAAATGACAGTGGGGAGGGTAAGGAGACCTGGGGGTTGATAAGAGATCAACCGAAGGACTGGTATGCATGTATATAAGTACAACCAACGAACACAGAACTCTGGGGAGGGAGGGCATGAATGGGAGGTGGGGGGGGGCAATGGTAACCTATGTACACATATGATACCTTAAAAAATTATGAACAACAAACATGTAACTATCAACAAGTGAATCTAAAAACCAAGGGAAGAAGAAAAAAATAAAAATAAAAAATGTATTATGAAATATTTTATTGTTTTTGGTGCTACTGTAAATATAATTGTTTTCTTAATTTTATTTTTAGATTGCTTATTGCTAGTGTATTGAAATGCAATTAATTTTTGTATATTGACCTGTTATTCTCTAATTTTGCTGAATTCATTTACTAGTCAAATAGTGTTGTGTTTTTGGGGTTGTTTTGTTTTGTTTTGTTTTGTTTTTGAGGATTCCTTAGGCTTTACTATGCATCAGAATCAGGTCATCTGCAAATACCTTTTATTACTTTTTCTTGCCTAACTGGCCAAGCTACAACCTCCAGTGCAATGCTGCACAGAGCGACAAGAGTAAAAAGTCTTGTCTTTTTCCTGATCTTAGGGAAAAACGTTCTGTCTTTCATTATTAAGTATGATGTTAGCTGTGGAGTTTCTGATAGATGCCCTTTTTCAAGTTTAGGAAGTTCCTTCCCTTCTATTCCTTGTTTATTGAGTGTTTTTATCATGAAAACATATTGGATTTTGTCAAATGTTTATTCTTGATTGATTGGGAAGATCAAGTGATTTTGTTTTTTATTTTATTGATATTGGTCATTATATTGATTGATTTTATATATTAAACTAACCTTACAATCTTAGGAGGGGGGGGGGGAAGACTGAATAACAGTCAGACTGCAGGCAGAGGCAGATCTCTGGAGACTTTAAGTCTTTTCTCCAATCTAATTTGGAGCCCTGGGCTAGGAAAAGCAGAGCCTGGTGCACATCTTGGTTCTTTCCAAAGGCACTGGGCCCCAGCAGAGGGAGCCACAAGCTGTAGATTGCTGAGAGCCCTAAACAGGGTACTCTGACATAGTCCTGCATTAGAGATTGGGAGTCATAGAAGATCTACCTAATACAGCTGTGGGCAAACTATGGCCCGCGGGCCGGATCCAGCCCGTTCGGCTGTTCTATCCGGCCAGCAGAGCCAAAAGAGCAGAGGGTTCTCTTGCTCTCCCCTCCGCTCCTTCACCAGCAGCCCAAGATGAGAGTGCCAGCATGGTCAGGTTGCTTTTCTGGCCCTCCGGTCCAGTTTAAGAACCCATTGTAGCCCTCGAGTCAAAAAGTTTGCCCACCCCTGACCTAATACATAGACACAAACCCAAACAGGCAACTAAACTGGGGAGACTAAAAAACAAGCCTCAAATGAAAGAACAAGAGAATTCTCCAGAAGAAGAACTAAATGAAATGGAGATAAGAAATTTATCAGATATAACATTCAGAATAATGATGGCAAGGATGGTCAACATCATGAGGAAAGATATAGTAACTATGAAAAAAGACCAGTTGGAAATAAAGAATGATATAGCACTAATAAAGAACACATTGCCCCAGCAAAGCTATTACTCAGAATCGAAGGCCAGATAAAGAGCTTCACAAATAAAAAAGAAAAAAAGCTAAAGGAGTTCATCACCACCAAACCAGAATTATATGAATTGCTGAAAGGGATTTTTTAGGAAGAGGAAGAACATAAAGATAAAAATTATGAACAACAAATATGTAACTATCAACAAGTGAATCTAAAAACCAAGGGAATTTAAAAAATCTTATGAACAATATTAACTGTTCAATATAATAGAATCAGAGGTATGGAAGGGGAGTGGACTGACGATTCTTGGGGAAAAGGGGAGTGGGGGGTGCAGGAAGAGACTGAACATAAACTGTGCACCTATGGATGAGGACAATGGGGGGTAGGGAAAGGGCAGAGGGTGGGGTGGGAACCTGGTGGAGGGGATCAATGGAAGGGAAAAAAAATAATATGAACAATAAAGATTTATTTAAAAAACAGATTAAAAACAAAATAAAACAAAAGAACACATTGCAAGGAATACAATGCAGATTAGGGGAAGCTGAGGATCGGGTCAGTGAATTAGAAATCAGAGTAAGAAAATATCACTCAATCAGAGAACCAAAAAGAAAAAACAACAACTAAAAAACAGGAGGACAGCTTAAGGGAGCTGTAGGACAACATGAAAATAACAATATTCACACAATAGGTCTGACTGAAGGAGAAGAAAGTGAGCAAGGGATAGAGAAGGTGTTTGAAGAAATAATAGCAGAAAACTCCCCTAATATAGTGAAGGAAAAAGTCACACAAGTTCAGGAGTCACAGAGAACTCCAGTCAAGAAGAACCCAGATAGGTCCATGCACAGACACATCATAATTAAAATGCCAAAAATTAAAGACAAAGAGAGGATATTAAAGGCATCAAGAGAAAAGCAAAGTGTTATCTACAAAGGAGCTCCCATAAGGCTATCAGCTGATTTCTCATCAGAAGCTCTATAGACCTGAAGGGAATGGCATGAAGTATTCAAGGATCTGAAACCAAGATTGCTATGTCCAGCAAGCTATTATTAAAGATAGATGGTAAAATAGCTTCCCAGACAAAAAAATAAAGGCTAAAGGATTTTATCACCACCAAATGAGCATTGCAAGAAATGCTAAAGGGACTGCTATAATGAGGAGAAGAAGAGAGGGAGAGGAAAAGGGAGAGGGAGAGGGAGAGGGAAAGGGAGAGGGAGAGGGAGAGGGAGAGGGAGAAGGAGAGGGAGAGGGAGAGGGAGAGGGAGAGGGAGAGGGAGAGAGAACATAGGCATAGAGAATTACTAGTAAAATGGCAATAAATAAGTTCCTGTCAATAATAACCTTAAATGTAAATGGATTAAATGTTCCAATCAAAAGACATAGAGTAGCTAATGGATACAAAAACATGACTCAACTATATGTTGTCTACAAGAGACCCACCTCAGAACAAAAGACAGAATGAAAATGAAGGAATAGGAAAAAATTTTCCATGCAAATGGAAATGAAAAAAAAAGCTGGGGTAGCAATACTCATATCTGACAAAACAGACTTCAAAATGAAAGCCATCACAAGAGTCAACAAAGATCACTACATAATGCTAAAGGGATCAATCCAACAAGAGGACATAACCCTGGTAAACATACATGCACTCAATATAGGAGCACCTAGATACATTAAAAAAAAAATTCTAGAAAACTTTAAAGGAGAGATCAAAGCAATACAATCATAACAGGGGACTTTAAAACCTGCTGACTTCACTGGATAGATCTCTCAGACAAAAAATTAATAAGAAAATAGTGGCTCAAAGTGACACACTGGATAAATGGATTTAATTGACATTTATAGAACATTTCACCCCAAAGCTACAGAATATACATTCTTCTCAAGTGCTCATGGATCATTATCAAAGATAGACAACATGTTAGGACACAAAACATGTCTCTACAAGTTGAAGAAGATTGAAATTATATCAAGCATCTTCTCAGATCACAGTGGAATGAAATTAGAAATCAATTACAATAAAAACACTCAAAGAAATTCAAGCACATGGAGACTAAATAGCATGTTATTAAACAACTATAGGCCTGATGCACGAAATTGTGCATGGGTAGGGTTCCTAGACCTGGTCAGCAATCAGGGCCAATCTATGAGGTAACTGAAGGGGCAATCAGTGGACCCTGCTGGCACCTGCCTTAGCTGACCTGGCACCAACCATTTGCCAGCCCTGCCCCTTGCTGCCACCACCAGTCACCTTCCTCTGCAGGGCAACCAGCTGGATAATCAGAGGGACCTGCTGGCACCCACCTTGGAGACAACTGGCAGGGCAATCATAGGGGCGGCACTGCCCACTCACTGGCAGGCCCTTCCCCCTTATCATCCTGCTGACCCCACCGGTCACCTCCCTCTGCGGGGTGATGGCAGGGCAATTGGGGGGCCCCCACTGGCACCCGCCTTGGTTGGCCTGGGGCCTGCAGGCTGGGGTATCTCCTGCATTGAGCACCTGCCCCCTGGTGGTCAGTGCACACCAGTCATTCCACCATTCTGTCAATTTGCATATTGGGCTTTTATTATATAGGATGAATGTGTTATCAATGCACTCAAAAAATAAATCAAACAATGCTTGGAAACAAATGAACACACAACAACCCAAATCTCTGGGACACAGGAAAGCAGTTCTGAGAGGAAAGTTTATTGCACTATAAGACTACCTCAAAAAACAAGAAAACTCAATAATAAACTATTTAACCCTTCAACTTAAAGAATTAAAAAGAGAACAACAAGAAAAGCCCAGAGTAAGTAGAAGGAAGGAAATAATGAAGATTAGAGCAGAAATAAATTACATAGAGACTTAAAAAATACCCCAAAAAATCAATGAAACTAAGAGCAGTTTACTTGCAAAGATAAACAAGATTGATGAATCATTAGCCAGACTCATCAAGAAACAAAGAGAGAGAACTTAAATAAATAAAATCAGAGATGTAACAACTGACACTACAGAAATACAAAGGATTGTAAGAAAATACTATGAACCACTATATATCAACAGGCTGGACAATGTGGACGAAACAGACAAATTTCTAGAAAAATACAATCTCCCAAAATTGAATCAGGAAGAATCAGAAAACCTAAATAGGCCAATAACAACTGAGGAAATAGAAGCAGTAGTAGTAATAATAATAATAATAATAATCTTCCAGCAAACAAAAGCCCTGGTCCTCCAGATGGCTTTACCAGGGAGTTTTACCAAACTTTCAAAGAATAAATTACACCTATACTCCTCAAACTATTCAAAAAAATTAAAGAGGAAGGAACACTTCCAACCTCTTTTTTGAGGCCAGAATGATCCTAATTCCAAAACCGAATAAAGACACTATAAAGAAAGAGAAGTACAGGTCAATATCCCTGATAAACATATGCTAAAATCCCCAACAAAATATTAGTAAGTAAGATCAAGCAATATATTAGAAATATCATACACCATGACCAAGTGGAATTTATTCCAGGGATGCAAGGCTAGTGCAATATTTGCACATTAATAAATGTGATACAAGTAAATAAATTGAAAGACAAATATCACATGAGTATATCAATAGACACCTAAAAAGCATTCAACAAAATCCAACACCCATTTTTTATAAAATATCTTAGCCAAGTGGGAATAGAGAGTTCATACCTCAATATAATAAAAGCCATATATAACAAACCTACAGCCAACATTATACTGAAGTGGCAAAAACTAAAACCATTTTCACTTTCACCAGTCTTATTCAACATAGTACTGGAAGTCCTAACCACAGCGATCAGACAAGAAGAAAACATAAAAGGCATCCAAATTGGAAAGGAGGATGTAAAATTCTCATTGTTCACAGATGACATGATATTGTACATAGAAAACCCTAAAGATGCCACCAAAAAACTACTAGACTTAATACATGAGTTTGGCAATGTAGCAGGACACAAAATTGCACCCTGAAATTGATGGCATTTTTATACACCAATAATAAATTCTCATAAAAGAAACTAACAAACAATCTCATTTACCATTGTAATAAAAATATTAAAATACTTAGAAATAAACTTAACCAAAGAGGTAAAAGACTTGTACTCAGAAAACTACAGGGTATTGAAATAAGAGATAGAGGAAGATATAAACAAGTGGAAGAAAAACAAGCCAGAGGAAAATCATTTGGGCAAAAAATGAAAAAGGATCCCAAGTCAAATTTATAGAAAATATTTCTTTATTAACTTTTGGTTGAGAATATGTTTGTATATTTTCAGAAAACAACTCCGACACCATGTGGATTCTGGCAACAGAGAGGAATTGACAGGACTACTCCAACCATGAAGACAGAAGAGAAACAGTTCAGAGATGGAAGACACTGACTACACTTTGCCATACTAGCAGTCAGCAGCTGTGCATCACTGCAGGTCGCTCAGGACCAAACCAGAGAGGGTTGGACCTGCATTACCACCATTTGTCCACCATCCAGAACTGAAATATCATTGCTGACATATACACATAAGGAACTATTTGACATTGAAATTGGGTCTCAAAAGAACTGGTGGCCCAGAAAGAAACTCACTAGAGACTGATTCATTTGCCTTTCGGCATAACCATTATTGCTTGTCTCATTTTGATTCTTTAAAGTATATTTCCAGTAGGACATGATCTCATGTATCTAGGGGAAATGGTGAACAACATAGACTGATGAATAAGAACAGACCCAGAGATAAGGAGCCATGGGTCAGACTGTTGGACCTCAAAGGGAGGGTGGGTATAAAAGGGAAAGATCAACAAAAGGACTTGTGTGCATACATATGAGCCTAACCAGTGGTCAAGGACAATAGGGGGTGGGGGCATGATTGGGGAAGGGTGGGGGATTGGAATGGGGGATTGAGGACAAATATGTGATACCTTAATCAATAAAGAAAAATTTTTAATTAAAATTACATGCAATGTAAAAAAAAGTGGAAGAACATACCATGTTCATGGATTGGTAGAATCAATATCATTAAAATGTCCATACTACCCAAGGCAAACTATAATTCAATGCAATCCCTATTAAAATACCAATGGCATACTTCATAGCTCTAGAACAAATACTCCAAAAATTTATTGGAACCATAAAAGACCCCAAATAGCCACAACAATCTTGAGAAAGAAGAACAAAGTTGGAGAAATCAGAATACCAGATTTCAAGAGTTATTACAAAGCCACCATAATCAAAACAGCCTTGTACTGGCACAAGTACAGGCATATAGATCAATAGAACAGAACAGAGAACCCAGAAATCAATCCAAGCCATTTGATAAAGGAGGCAAGAGCATACAATGGAGTCAAGACAGTCTCTTCAATACATGGTGTTGGGAAAGTTGTACAGATACGAGCAAAAAGAAAAAAGAAAAGAAAAGAAATGTGACCTCCAACTTATACCATATACAAGAATAAACTCAAAATGGATAAAAGACTTAAATGTAAGTCATGAGACCATAAAAATCCTAGAAGAAAACATAGGCATCAAAATCTCAGGCATCTCTCATAGCAATATATTTATGGATATATCTTCTAGGGCAAAGGAAACTAAGGAGAAAATAAACAAATTGGACTACATCAAAATAAGAAGCTTCTGCACAGCAAAACAGACCATCAACAAAATGAAAAGGGAGCCCATTGTGTGGGAGAACATATTTGGCAATAATATATCTGATAAAGGGTTAATATCCAAAATAATTATAAGGAACTCATATAACTTAACAAAAGGAAGACAAATAATCCAATTAAGAAATGGGCAAAGCCAAAATTGGTTTTGCTCAGTGGATAGAGTGTCAGCCTGAGGACTGAAAGGTCCCAGGTTCGATTCCAGTCAAGGGTATGTACCTTGGTTGCAGGCACATCCACAGTGGGGGGTGTGCAAGAGGCAGCTGATCGATGTTTCTCTCTCATCGATGTTTCTAACTCTCTATCCCTCTCTCTTCCTCTCTGAAAAAATCAATAAAATATATGAAAGAAAGAAAGAAAGAAAGAAAGAAAGAAAGAAAGAAAGAAAGAAAGGAATGGGCAAAGGATCTAACTAGATATGTCTCCAAAGGGGACATACAGATGGCCAAGAGACATATAAAAAACATACTCAGTTACTGATCATCTGAGAGATGCATATTTTTAAAAATATATTTTAAATAGAGAGTTAGAAACATCGATGAAAGAGAATCATCAATCAGCTGCCTCCTGCACACCCCCTACTGGGGATGTGTCCGCAACCAAGGTACATGCCCTTGACCGGAATCGAACCGGGACCTTTCAGTCCTCAGGCTGACACTCTATCCACTGAGCCAAACCGGTTTTGATGAGATGCATATTAAACGACAATGAGGTATCACTTCACACCTGCCAGAATGACTCCCATCGACAAAATTGCAAATAACAAGTGCTGGCCAGGATGTGGAGAAAAGGGAACCCTCGTGCACTGCTGGTGGGAATGCAGACTGGTGCAGCCATTATGTAAAATAGTATGGCGTTTCCTTAAAAAATCAAATATGGAATCCCCATTTGACCCAGTGATTCCACTTCTAGGAATATATCCTAAGAAACCCAAAACACCAATCAGAAAGGATGTATGCACCCCTATGTTCATAGCAGCACAATTTACAATAGCAAAGATCTAGCAACAACCCAAGTGCCCATCAGTAGATGAGTGGATAAAAAGCTGTGGTATATTTAGTACACCATGGAATACTATGCAGTAGTAAAAAGAAAGGATCTATTACCCTTTGAGACAGCATAGAAGGACCTGGAGAGTATCATGCTAAGCAAAATAAGCCAGTCAGAGAAAGACAAGTATCACATGATCTCACTCATATGTGGAATTTAATGAACAAAATAAACTGATGAGCAAAATAGATTCAAAGACATAAGACATGGAACAGATTGTTGAATTTCAGAGGGAAGGTGGGGGTGGGTGGGAAGAGATCAACCAATGAACTTGTATGCAAATATGCATAATCCATGGACACAGGTGAAGACCTGGGGAGAGGGGGTGGGGCAGGCCAGAAGGGGTTATTAGGTGGGGGGCAGGGAGGAGAAGACATATGTAATATTAAAAAGAAAGAAAGAAAAGTGACTCGTGGGTTGGGTTGAGTCTGTTGCTTATCATTTTTGTTTCCTCCATCTGGTAGTTTAAGGAGATTTGTTTGATAGCTGCAGGAGGAAGTGGGAAATTCCCAGTACCACCTTCTCTGAGATCTGTCACTCCCCTCCCAGTCTCCCCTCCCAGGATCTCCTTCATCTTCCAAGATTAGAGCATATTCCAAGATCCTCCAGTGATGAAGAGGTCTCTGAGAAAGGCGGGGAGTACACAACTTCATTGGTGGTGGCGGGAGGCAAGGGAGGGGGAGGGGAGGGAGATATTGGTTAAGCTTCTCTGGCCATATCTGTGATCTAAACAACTGACAAGCACCAAAATGAATCATTGGTAGTGTATTTTATGGAATCTCTCGTTTTTTTCTTCTATTTTGATTGTTCCTGCGAATTTCAGCCCTTCACCATCTCTTGCTTGTTACATGTTAAGTTTCTTAACTTTGTTCATTATTCCCTGTCATTCCACCTTACTCAGTGAGGACATTCCTCCCTACAATATGAGCCACGTTACATCTTTCTCTAACTCATAAGTGTCCACATCCTATGTGCCTTTGAAGACTCTCCATCATCGAACACCAAACTGTATTTTCAGCTCCTCCTGTTGAACTTGTCTTTGAACAACATGCTCCAATTATCGGCAACCTCGTTGTCACCCCCAAACCGACATACGCTTCAAACGCATGTAATTTCACATGTTATCACTCCAATTTGGAAACTCTTTTCCTCCTCTTGGAAACCTGCCTGACATGCTCATCCCAGTCCAAACAGTGGACTTCCTTCCCTCCACTCCACCCAGAACCCCATTAATTTCTTCCTCTTGTTTCTATAGCTCGGGGTTTGTGCTTCTACCCAGCACACACTCACCTCTGCCCCCTGCAAAAGACGCTGTTGGGGTGTAGGGGGAACAGCACAGACCTGTCATCGGAAATCAGACCCGAGGAATCTTCCATGTGTAGCATGTATTAAATCACCATGTTGCACCCTGAGGCTTCACTGGTCACCTTTTGGTGCTCTCTCGGCTATACAATCTCCTATTTGTAAAACGCTATTCATTACAGTGTTTCCTAAAGGGGTTTCTCAATGTTTAAAATTAGCGTCCACTGGAGTTTCTCCTCTATGTTTAATTTTTTTTCTTAAGGCCAAAAATTCTGTTTCATATAGGCTTTCCATAAATATTAGCCCTAAAGAGAGGGAGGCATGTTTATCAGAGCACGTGTTTGAACTCAACTCTTTGAGCACTGTTGTGTCATCTGTCCTCCATCACCCAAGAAGACATACAGGTAAGTGCCCAAAAGCCATTTGAAAAGGTGCTCAACATCACTAATCCTCAGAAATGCAAATCAAAACCACAAGGCAGCAGCTCACGCCTTGAAGGATGGCTATCATGAAAAAGACAAGTAATGAGTGTGGGCAATGGCATGGCAAAGGTGGAAAGTTTGTTCACAGGCATGGAATGGTGCCCGCAATGTGAAAAATATATGGAGCATCCTTAAGAAATTAACACTACCATGTGATTCAGCAACCCCACTTCTTAATATTTATCCAAAGTGATCATTACCAGGATCTCAAAGAGGTGCTTGTGTCCCCACTGAAACATTATGCACAATAGCCAAGATATGGAAACCATGCCTACGTTCACTGACAATAAACAAAGGAAATGTGGTAGATGTACAATAAATTATTTTTCAGCCTTAAAGAGGAAGGAAATCCTACCAGGCCAGCATGGCTCAGTAGCTGAGCATCAACCTATGAACTAGAAGGTCACGGTTCAATTCCTAGTCAGGGCACACGCCCGGGTTATAGCCTCCATCCCCAGTGTGGGGCATGCAGGAGGCAGCCAATCGATGAGTCTCTCTCATCATTGATGTTTCTATCTCTCCCTCTCCCTTCCTCTCTGAAATCAATGAAAAAATATTATTTAAAAAGGAAGGAAATCCTGACACATGCTACAATATGGATGAACCTTGAAGTCACTATGCTAACTGAAATAAGCCAGTCACAGATAGCCAATTACTGTGTGATCTCACTTTTGTGATCAATTGAAAGTAGGCAAATTCACAGAAGCAGAGAGGAGGGTGGTGGTTGGCACAGGTTGGAGAAAGAGGAAAATGAGAAGTTGTTGCTCAATAGATACAAAATGTCCGTTATGATACACGAATAGGTTCTGGAGATCTACTTAACAACTTAGTACCTATACTTAATCCTATATAATAAAAGCCTAACATGCTAAGTGTCCAGTTGATCAGTGGCTGTTCAACCAATCATAGCATGATATGCTATGGCCGCTCAACCACTCACTATGACATGCACTGACCACCAGGCGGCAGATGCTTCAACCAGTAGGTTAGCTTGCTGCTGGGGTCCAGTCAGTTTGGGAATGAGCAAAATGGGTCAAACATGCGCTGGAGCTCTCCCATAGTCCCTTCCTGGCCCCAATTGTGCACTGGTGGGGTTCCTCAGCCTGGCCTGAGCCCTCTGGATCCCTCAAGGGGTGTCAGAGAGCCAGTTTTGGCCTGATCCCACAGGCCAGGCTGAGGGACCCCACTGGTGCACAAATTCATGCACTGGGCCTCTAGTAGCATGATATTGTGCACTTTAAATATTTTAAATATATATTTTTATTGGTTTCAGAGTGGAGGGAGAGGGAGAGAGAGGTAGAAACATCAATGATGAGAGAGAATCATTGATTGGCTGCTTCCTGCACATCCCTTATTGGGGATCGAGCCTGCAACCTGGGCATGTGCCTTTGACCAGAATCGAACCTGGGACCCTTCAGTCCACAGGCCAACACTCTATCACTGAGCCAAATCAGCCAGGGCAATATTGTGCACTTTAAAAAATAGATCTCATATTAAGTATTCTTAACATAAAACAAAAACAAAACCTGCAAAAGAACATGATAAAACTTTTGGAGGTGAGGGATATATTTAATGGGAGTTTGCATGTGTCTAAGCTCAAAATAATGTATACATTAAATTTATGCAATTTTGGCATATCAAATATACCTCAAAAACACTTAGAAAAAAATTAAGACAAGCAGCTGTGGATGTGAAATAGTCACGTAGTTATGTCATTAAGCTCACATTCCCCTCACCCTCACCATCCCACAACATACCTGCTCAGATCCTCCTCCGACCTGCACCTACAGATCTTTGCGTAACCTGTTCATTCTCAGTTCTCCAGGTCTGTCCTCAGAGGTCAGGTCTCCTTGGCATCACACTCCTCTCTGCTGTATTTCACTTGCAGCACTTGTTCCTGCCCAAACTGCATGACTTACATAATTGCCCGCTGCCCCCGGCCCCTGCTGGAGTTCACTCCATAAGGTGGCTTTCTTATGTCTCCTTTTCAGTTGTGTCTGAAAGGCTTTGGACGAGGTTCTCATGAACGGAATCATTCTGGAGGAGTTCACAGGAGCACAATGCACTGTCGCTCGGGAGCCCGAAGCTAGTTCAATAGCAGCCAGCACTGATAACCACCCGTGTTTCTGCACTGTCCCCTCCTGCCTTCACAACGAAACCCGGAATGCCGGGTGTTCTCACCCTCGTCGCAGACATGAAGACATGGCTTGGGAGAACATGGCTTGTCCAGGATTGCAAGGGAAGCACAACCAGGGCCAAATACAAGCTTCATCCGGCTTCATGATTTCCTGGGTGAACGTTGCATCAGAAACCACGCATTCCCTTTCTCTGATTGTATGATCTTCAAGCAATGCTGCTCACCTGCCTTCCCAAGTTTACTAATGCACGCGGTACTCTACACAGAAATTACACAACTTTCTTACCGGAAGTAAAATCTCTCTCATCACCAATGAATAAACGTATCCAACGAGGATACCCGTTTCTATATTTACTATTGCCCTTTCCCCAGCTCGTACGGCAGTTAGGGAAAGGAACCAGGTGGCCCTGGGAACTGCCTGGCCCTGTGTTGGGCAGAGAGTGCACCGAGGCAATCATCAGCGGTCATCACCGATAATGGGCTGACTCTGCTCAGTCTCCTCCTGTCTGAGTGCTGTTGGATCCGGCCACCTTGCGGTCGTGGGTGGGGAGGACTAAGAAAAGACCAGGACTGTGGAGGCCAGACCTTCTGAGGCCATGTCTTCCTCTTTCTTCTCACATCTGCCTGAATTTTAAAGGAGAACTGGCCCTATCCGGTTGGCTCAGTGGATAGAGCGTCAGCCTGCTGATGGAAGGGCCCTGAGTTTAATTCCCGTCAAGGATTGCAGGCTCCTTGGTTGCAGGCTCCTCCCTGGCCCTGGTCAAGGTGCATGCAGGAGGCAACCAATTGATGTGCTTCTCTCACATCAATATTTCTCTCTGTCTTTCCCTCTCTAAAAAAAAATAATAATAATAAATCAATGGGGGGGAATATCCTTGGGTGAAGATTTTTAAAAAAAAGAAGAATCTTACTGTTTCTCTAAAATAGAACTGAAATCCAGCAAACAGGCTCTCCCAGAGAGTGAGCAGAGGACCCTAGAAAGAGCAGCTTCACAAGAGCAGAATGAGCTCGAGTCCTCCCACCTCCCTGAGTCTGACATGGTTGGATTCCATTAAATTCCTCCTTCTGCTTTCAAGTTTATGAAGTAAGGGAACTCCAGGGCTTGTTCTGGAGACCTTTTAGCCTCTGGCAACAGATACACATGGGAAAACTTTAAAATCAGCGCCGGCAGTGAAACTACTCAGAACGAGAAGCTTCTTGGATCTCTGTGTCCTAAAGCAAACATGTGACCCTCTGCTGCCCGGGACTGAGGGTCCCACACGCTTCCTCACAAGAGCCAGGACGCATGCGTGGAGGGCCTTCTTTCTGCAGAGAGTGGGCACGGGTTTCAGGGTTTTTCAGAGTTTGAAGGCCTTGTCCTTGTGACCAAAGAATCATAATCTAGAAGACATACAGATGTGGTCGTGACACTAGACAGAACGTGTGCAGGGTCGTTGATGAACATAGACAGTTCATGAGTAATTCCTGGCAGAGATCGAGGAGGTGGAGCATTTGGCCAGGACACTGAGTGTGAATGTTTTGACCAGTAACGACGGCTGTAATGGACTTTGGAGCGAGAGTTCCGGCAGCCAGGCACACGGACTTGAAATCAAAAGAAGGGCCGGCCTGACAAGGCCACAGGCCACGCGCCCTGTTTAAGGCAGGAAGGGCAGAAGAGCTGTGGAAGTAAACTAGCGAGGCACACGTTCTTTAGATGCCTGCTGTGCCAGAGACCTGCAGGCATCGGGGCTGGAAAGACAGACAAAGCAGCAATGGCCTTGGAGATGCTAGGAGGCAGTAACGATGAGAGGTGGTTGCTAAGGAAGGCAGTGGAGGCAATGCCCAAAGTCAGAAGAAAACAAGAAGAGGGAGTGATTAAACAGAATATACAGGACCTTACATTCCAAACCAGAGGTCTGCAGTCTACATGTTAGCTGGTGGGAAATGGATATACTCGCTGGAACACAGTGAGTATAGTTGTGTTAAAAAAACCAAAACAACAACAACAAAAAAACACATCTGGATGGTCAACAGGTACATGAAAAGGTACTCAACATTACTAATCATCTTGGGGCAAGCAGGAGGAACAGAGGGAAGGGGCAATGGGTGAGGGGAGAGGGAGGACATCTGTAATACTCTCAACAATAAAAATAAATTTTAAAAAATTAACAGGGGCCTGGGCGATACAAGATGGCGGCCTAGGTAGTCTCCTAAGCTGCTGCCTCATCAACAATTTGGAAAAAAACAACAGCCAAAATCGAAAGGGATCATATCAGATCCACAGGAGAGCTGGCGGAATGGGATGTCTACAACTCGAGGGAAGGAAAAGCTCCGCTGCCGCCATGTGGAGTTTAAAGCCGAAATGGAACGCCTCCGCCGCCGCCACCGCAGCCGCTGCCAGTGAGGGAGGCCCACCGGGAGCAGAGCTCGACCCACCCCGGGCCCAGGGAGTGGGCTGCCTCAGAGCCTGGCCTCCGCGCACGCAGCTTTCTCGGCCTGCTCACCATGGGAGCAAGGGAACCGGCGCCAAGCCATGGCCACACCTTCATCTCCTGCCCGGAGCGAGCACATTGAGCCGGCCTCCGCACCCGCAGCCTTCCCAGCCTGGCCTCTGCACCTGCAGCCTTCTCAGCCCGCCCGCCATGCTAGCGAGGGAGCCCAGCACAGGGCCATGGCCGCGCCTTCCGCTCTCAGCCCCAGCGAGCCCTCCGCCGGGCTGGCCCACCTGCTTGTGGAGCATAACGGAGGAGCGAGAGGTTGTGCCCAGAGCACTCTTTGCAGCCTGGTACTCTGGACACCTAAACCCGGGGGCTCTGAAAGCCAGAACGTGTGAAGTATCGGTGGAGGAGGACACAGTGGCAGAGGCAGCCGGAGCTTCCCCATTCTTCCCCCTCATCGTCCTCCTGCTCGCCCGGCAGCAGCGGGCCAGGAGCCCAGGGGAGAATCTAAAAGGATCCTAGCTGAATCTCGGGAGAAATCTACAACTGAAGGGGAAATCTACAACTGAAAGAAGGAGAGGTGCCGCTGCTGCCATGTGGAGTTTAAAGCTGCAGCGGGGTCGCCAGTGAGGGAGGCCCAGGGAGAGTGGAGCCTGCCCCGCCCAGGGCCCAGGGAGCAGGCCGCCTCAGAGCCCGGCCTCCGCGCCCACAGACTTCCTGACCCACCCACCTTGCTGGCAAGGGAGCCAGCACAGGGCCTCGGCTGCTCCTTCCGCTCGCGGCCCAGCGAGGCCTTCTCCCATCTCCGGGCCTGGCCGGAGCCTCTGCGGAGCCCCCGAGAGCCAGCGCCAAGGCGGAGCACACTCATGGAGCATGACGGAGGACCGAGAGGTAGTACCCAGAACACTCTTTTCGGCCTGGGACTCTAAATATCTAAACCCGGGGGACTGAAAGCCTGAACTGTGAAATCCGAGCTGCTGAAGTTGCTAGGGTGGAGTCGGCCGGAGCCTCCCCGTGCTTCCCCCTCGTCGTCCTCCTGCTCACCTGCAGCTCGGGCCCCGGGGGATCCAGGATAGGAGGGCATCAATCAACGGTCCCAGAGGGGCCGTGTGGCCCAGGAGAGCCTTGTGCCCGGGGGAGCAGTGGGACCAGGGGGAGCCGTTTGCCCCAGGGGAGCAGTGAGACCTGGGGGAGCCATGTGCCCCAAGAGAGCCTTGTGCCCCGGGGGAGCAGTGGGACCCGGGGAGCCATGTGCCCCAGTAGAGCCGTGTACCCCAGGGGAGCTGTGGGACCCAGGAGAGTCGTTTGCCCCAGGGGAGCAGTGGGACCCGGGGGAGCCATGTGCCCCAGGAGAGCTGTGTGCCCCTTGGGAGCAGAGGGACCTGGGGGAACCTTGTGCCCCAGGGGAGCTGTGGGACCCAGGGGAGCCGTGTGGCCCTTGGGAGCAGAGGGACCTGGGGGAGCCGTGGGCCCCACGGGAGTGATGGGACCTGGGAGAGTCGTGTGACCTGGGGGGAGGGTGTGACCCGGGGGAGCCCCTATGTTCATAGCAGCACAATTTAGAATAGCTAGGATTAGGAAACAGGCTAGGTGCCCGTCAGCAGATGACTAGAGCAGAAAACTATGGTACATCGACACAATGGAATACTATGCTGCCATAAAAAAGAAGGAATTCTCATCATTAGCAGCAACCTGGATGGAATTGGAGAACATCATGCTGAATGAAATAAGCCAGTCAATGAAAGAGAAACACCACATGTCCTCACTCATTTATGGATAATAAAGACTATTATAAACTAATGAACAGAAAGATAGATATAGTGACAGTAAAGCAACAAGCAGACTGTCAAATGACAGCAGGGAGGGTAGGGTGATCTAGGGGAGATAAGAGATTAACTGAAGGGCTGGTATGCATGCATATAAGTACAACCAATGGACACAAAACTCTGGGGAGGGAGGGCATGTACGGGAGGTGGGGGGGGCAATGGTAAGCAATGTACACATATAATACCTTAATTTAAAAAATGGTGGAAAAAGACCCAAAAAAATTATCAAGGGCCCTAGCTGGTTTGGCTCAGTGGATAGAGTGTCAGCCTGTGGACTGAAAGGTCCCAGGTTTGATTCCAGTCAAGGGCATGTACCTTAGTCGCAGGCACATCCCCAGTGAGAGGTGTGCAAGAGGCAGCTGATCGATGTTTCTTTCTTATTGATGTTTCTAGCTCTCTATCCCTCTCCCTTTCTCTCTGTAAAAATTAGTAAAATATATACATTTTAAAATTATCAGGGAAATGCAAATAAAAAACACAATAAGATATGACCTCACACCTGTTAGGAAGAAGCAGAAAAGAAAATAAAGAAATAACGTATCTTCAAAGATGTAGATAAAATGGAACACTTGCACACTGTTGGCAGGAATATAAGTTGGTTCAGCCACTATGGAAAACAATTTTTAAAAATTAAAAAGGCCATGGCCTGCACGCTCAGTGGTGAGAGCGTCAGCCTGCACACCTGGCCCGGTCGGGGCGAATCCTGGAAGCAACCAATCAATGTGTCTCTCTCACACCGATGCTTCTCTCTCTTCCTCTCTCCCTCCCCTCTTTCCTTCCACTCTCTTTAAAAATCAATGGAAAGCCGAGACCAGTTTGGCTCAGTCAACAGAGCTTCAGCCTGCGGACTGAAAGGTCCCAGGTTTGATTCCGGTCAAGGGCATGTACCTTGGTTGTGGGCACATCCCCAGTCAGGGGTGTTCAAGAGGCAGCTAGTCGATGATTCTCTCTCATTGATGTTTCTAGCTCTCTATCCTTCTTCCTTCCTCTCTGTAAAAAATCAATAAAATATTTTTAAAATAAAAATCAATGGAAAATTATCCCCTGGTGAGTGCTAACAAAAACAAAAATTAAAAAAAGAACTACCAATCCCACTTTCAGGTATACAGTCACACCTCGCTTCTCAACCGTCTTCCACTTCAAGCAATTCGGTTCTCAACTGAGTTGTTCACTGAAACAAATGTCTCCGTCTTTGACCAATACGTCTGCTCTCGACATCCCCATGACAAAACGTGTAACTCAGGCCACAGACACAGGAGAGATTGGGAGTCAGTTTACCACCAAACCTCTCAGGGGTTGTGCTATGAATGTTTTTGTGGCTTTTATTTTATTCTTTGCTTTTGTTGCTGGTGAAATGGAGGCCATTGAGAGTGCTAATGTTGCTAAGGTGTGGAAGAAAGAATGACCACAGGCCATGGAGAGGCAGAAGAACTGTGCTGATTTGGATAAAGGAAAAGCAGCTCGCTGGTGACAGCATTCCCGGGCAACGACACGTGGAAGAGCAAAGATGCTTCGGCCGGCAGTCCTGCAAGACAGCCCGGGGCTGCGTGCTGGCAGTGCTGGGAGGGATGGTTCAATAATTTCAGAAAAGAAGTGTTTGCTCATAGATTAAACGGTACATTGTATGTGTACTGTATATAAGAAAGATTCAAACAGGGAATCATTTGGGGGACTGGAATGAATTCATTCAATTTGCATTTTTTCTAATAGGAAAAAATTATTTGGTTTTTAAAAATCTCTTCTCGAACAGCCTTCCAGAACGAATTAAGTTTGAGAACCAAGGTTCCATTGTTTATCAAAAAAAGAAAGAAAGAAAGAAAGTAAACAGGATCTCAAAGAGATAGGTGCACTCACGTGTTCATCACACATTAGTCACAGCCTAAGTATCTCTCACAGATGGGTAGATTAAGATGTGGCACATCTCTATCTCAACCTCATCCATATCGACATAGCCCAGGGGTGGGGAACTTTTTTCTGCCAATGGCCATTTGGATTTTTATAACATCATTCGAGGGCCATACAAAATTACCAACTTAAAAATTAGCCTACTCTCTTTGGTCAAACATTTAATAAACTCACCCCTAAAGCCTTGGCAGGACCAGAGCAAACGTTCTCTCAGGCCTTACAGGGCCCGCTGGCTGACATCGCACACCCCTGACATCATGGAATATTACTCAGCCACGAGAAAGAAGGGAATCCTTCCACTTGTGACAACAAGTGGACCTTGAGGAAATTATGCAAAGTGAGATAAGTCCGACACAGAGACACACAGTATGCTCTCACTTACATTTGAAATTTAAAGGAGGTGAACTTGTAGCAGCAGAGAGAGAAGAGAATGGTGGTTAAGAGAGGTTGGGCAAGGGGGAAATGGGGAGATGTTAAAGGTACAAAGTTTCAGCTCAAAGTTAAGTCTGGGACATCTCAGGTACAGTGTAGTGATTGCAGACAACAGCACTGTATCATAAAGTTCAAAGCTTCTAAGAGACTAGACCTTAATTGTTTGCACCATGAAAAAATTATAATTATGTGATGTGATAGCGGTGTTTGCTAATGCCATGGTGATAGTCATATTACAATATACAAATGTATCAAATTAACACACTGTATACCTCAAACTTATATAGTGTGATACATCAACTAGAGGCCCAGTGCATGAAATTCTTGCACAGGTAGGGTCTCTAGGCCTGGCCAGCAATCAGAGCCAATCTGTGGGGTGACTGGAACCCACCTTGGCCTGCCTAGCACCATCCCCTTATTGGCCCTGCCCTCCACTGCCGCCACCGCTAGTCACCTCCCTCTGTGGGGCAACCAGCTCGGCAATCAGGGGACACCCCCTACCCTCCACTGGCACCTGCCTTGGCTGGCCTGGGACCTGCAGGCTGGTGGCAGCTCCTGCATTAAGCATCTTCTCCCTGGTGGTCAGTGCGCATCATAGCGGTCCATTATTCTGGCGGTCATTCTGCCATTCCATCAATTTGCATATTGGGCTTTTCTTATATAGGACTAGAGGCTTGTTGCACGATATTTGTGCAAGAAGAGGTCTTTATTTCCCTGGCTTCACTCCCAGCCACCCAGGACCTGGCAAGTTCACTCTCCCCAGCCACCCTG